>JAKWJA010002499.1:36899661-37069931 GCA_027704765.1 Solanum habrochaites | reverse complement strand
ATTTACTGTGTATTGTGATAGCTCAGGAGTTGGTTTGGGTGGGTGTGTTGATGCAGAAGGGAAAGTGATGCTTATGCTTCTAGGAAATTGAAATCCTATGAGAAAAACTACCCTACTCATGATTTGGAGAGTTGGCCGGCTGTGCGTTATTTTGACTAGTAGTATGGCGTCATTCTTGATATGGGGTGCATTTGTGAGATCTCACTGGATCATCGGGAAGTCTTTCAATTATATCTTTAGCCAGAGGGAGGGATTTGAACTTGAGGCAACGGGAGAATGGATTGAGTGCTGAAGGACTATGATTGGACTATCGAATCATCCAGGAAAGGCCACTGTTGTTATGGGCCAGATGCTTCTGAGTGGAAGACTCCTATCATGGGGGTCTGCCAGCGCTTAGTATTATGGAGAGACCATGGCTAGAGCTGTGCAGAGCTATTAGCTAACAGTATTGTCCGCTTGCAGATTTCAGAAGAGAAGTGATGGGATGATGCTTTTATTGAGGCTCGGTCGTCTTTAGTCGAGAGGAACTTCGTTGCACACCATTTGATGATGAAAAATTATGTCTCATTCGAGACAAAGTATTGAGAGGGAAACTAAGGAGGCTGGTCCTTGAATTCTGTGGTTTTGTCTGGTTATCGGAGGCAGAATTTGTGTGCCCAGGACATTGCGATTTGATTTAGATTGATTCTTGAGGAGGCCCATTTGGACTCGGTATAAACATCCGGGTTGCGCGAAGATGTATCATTGATCTGATCAGCATTACTGGTGGCTTTGTGGCGATGAAGAGGAGATAGTTCAGACATTGTTTCCAGGTGTTTGACTTGACAGCAGGTTCCAAATGTGGATGCCACCGCGGCCCGGGGGGTGTATCTAGAGGATGTCTATTCCTACTTAGACAGGGGGAGCGGATTACTATGGACTTTGTTGTGGTTTGCCTACCACACGAGTGGTTAATACTCCATTTGGGTATTGGTATTAGGCTGACCAAGTTGCCCACTTTATTCCGGTTCGAGTGAAGTATACGGCAGAGAATTAGCCGAGCAGCTATATAGCAGTCAGATGTTCGACGACATGGAGTTCCTATTTTCTATCATATCAGATCGAGGTCACTATTTACTTCCTCATTTCTGGAGGCATTTAAACATGGTCTGGTACACAGTAGATATGAGGACGGCATGTAACCCTCAAACAGTATGGTCAATATGAGGGACCATTCAGGTATGGGAAGATAGTTCGAGCGTGTGTTGTGTTGTGTGATCGATTTTGGGTTGCAATATGGGATCCGACATTACCCTTAGCGGAGTTCGCCTATAATAACAGTTTCACTATAGTATCCAAATGGCCCCATTTGAGGCATTGTCTGGTAGACGGTGTTGTAGATATCCTATTGGTTGGTTTGATCGGCAGAGATGGACTCTTTGGTACAGGACTTGTTAGAACATGCTATAGAGCAAGTTGTTGATAAGTATAGATTATTGACAGCTCAGAGTCGACAAAAAAAAGAGTTATGAAGGACGGAGAGTAGAGCCTTGGTGTTGTTTATGGAAGGAGGGTGGATATGTTTGGCTTCGAGTAGTAGTATCCACCCATTGAAGGGTTGTGTGATGAGGTTGTGAAAAGAGGGCAATCTAGCCCTAGGTTCATTGGACCTTTGAGATTATGAGCCGAGGGGAGAGAGGGTGGGCCTATAATTGGCCTGCCACCTAGTTTGTCGGCAGTTCTCCTTTTTTTCCATTGTTCTCTATGCTTCGGAAGTATATCCGGATGAATCCTCATGTGATTTCACTCGATTCTGTGGGAGCTGGGTCTTAGGAGTGAATTTGAGGAGAGCCTATAGCTATTTTGGATAGGGCAAATCGAAAGCTTAGGACCAAAGAGATTGCTTCAGTGAAGGTGCCAATGGAAGAACCGATCAGTGGGAGAGGCAACTTGGGAGACAGAGTCTGACATGCGTGCCAAATATCCTCAACTTTTTAAGCCATCAGGGTACTTTCTTTACTTTATGTTAGAGGCACGAACATGATTTTAGTGGTGGATAATTTTAAGACCCGTGAGGTCTTTTTGGAAAATTTAAATATTCGTATAAATGGTTAATTTATTTATGGAGTAATTGTTGAAAAAAAAATAAAAACATTAATAGATAGTTAGTGGGCTAAAGTGATCATTATTAAGAATTTATACTATTCGGGTCATGGTATTAGAGATTAAAAAAAATAAGTTAGTGGTTTTGATCAGTTTAACAAATAATTAATTTAGAAAGAAAGGAAGAGGCGAAAACCTTACCTGAGCAACAACAAAGGGGGGGGGGGATAGAAAAGGAGATAGAACGAGTGAAGAACTCGTTGCGCTGGTGGAAAAAAAAAAAAACCACAAGGAAAAAAACCTTGCGTGAATCAAGTAAGTGTTAAACATATCATATTGTATAAATTTATAGGGTGGTATTGTTGAAACTTTAAGAAAAGGACCAAAAGGGGGTCATTATAATTGAATAAGTTTTTTTTTTTTTTATTTGTTTAATGTGTGGTTAATTGGCCAATTGATTAAAATATCTAAGTAAGGGAAACGACGGTTACCCCCTCTATTGGCAGTAGGGTTATGGCATACTTGGTAATAAACTATAATATTTATATATATGTGAAAGTCGTTGGCGTTTTTATTTTATAGGATTTCCACCACTGGTTTCATAACCAGTGTTTCTATATTTAGCAATTTGTTAATTTATTATCTCATTATGATCAAAAAATTTGATATATCAATATAGGTAATAAAAATTGGGTGTTTATAGTGTACTATTAAAGTTAGTAATGATTTGGGAGAATTAGAGAAATCTATGATATAACCCTATTAGACTTGAAAAATTGAGGAGATATAAAGAGTTGGCAGTGAATTGGTATCAATAATTACAAATTGATTATAAAGTTGGGTTTGTATTGTTGTGGTAAAGGTTTAAAAACACATAAAGGGATGTGCAGTGTTGTTGGTTTGGAAACCTTATTGTGAATATATACTTTAATAGATTCCATTGGTTCAGAAGCTCAACGGAAAGGGAAGGCTCAAGTCCAAGAGGAATTATTCGATTGGCTAAGCAAGTGGTTCTATATCTTGTAGAGTACGAATTCGGTATTTCCTTGTGTGATGTTGAGAATGATTTGGAGACTTGTTGCTTTTTGTTAGGTTTGATAGTTCTTGTTGCAAATGTGCTTGTTATTCAAATAGTTATATCTCTTTTCATGTGAGCCTGTCATTTTGCATGGTTATCTGAGACATTGGTTGTGGTAAGAGGATGTTACTATTTTCGAGGGGTCGTATCGCGCCGCCGCGATTGATATTATATTTCGAGGACGTACTCACGCGCCGCGAAAGGTTACTATTATCGAGGGACGGGGTCGTGCGCCGCGACAGATGCATGGACAGATATATCCCCCATGGGTTCCCGGAATGAGAGACCGGGGGTGTATGTTAAGAAAGACAGGCATCACGAATTTAACATTGCATCCTCATGCATTCACATTTTATATTTTGGAACTTGAACCCATGTGTTTTGCTGATTTGTGATTGTTTCTCTGTGAATTTGTGTGATGTGGAAATTGAGTGTTATGAGATGTGTAAACTAATAGAGTGTGGTTATTGAGTGGTGTGTTTGGTACAACGATAGGCTGTGCGTGGGAGGTTAGATGGGTGTAAGGAAGTACCAGTTTTTGTTCACTAAATTGTTTAGAGGTTGCTTGTTGGGTTACCGCGTGGTTTTGAGTACTCACCCCTTGCTTCTACAAATTTGTAGGTTACGAGCTGGGATTTTAGTGATACCTTCCATTCTCTTCGTTTCCGCGGCATATTGTGGAGGATTGTGAGGGGTAGCTGATTGGCATCTCAGCGAAACTTTCCTACCCAGTTTGAATTTGTTTTATTGACAGACAACTTCATTTAGATTTCTATTTGTTCCAATTCTTAATTTTTACATTAGAGCTTGTGCACGTAACAAACCGGGTTTTGGGGATTGAATTAATGACTTGGTTTTCTTTTATAGAAATTGTTGTTGGACTGTCATTTACTTCCGCAATTGTTAGGATATTGGGTTTTAGGCTGATTGTCTTGGTGGGATAATGACGAGTGCCATCACGCCAATTTTGGGTGTGCATTATACTTATTTATTAGGTAATAATAATTGTTGATATCATCTCGTCTAATCATACTTATTAGTTTTTTCTTTGATCAGTTTACCCTAACAGCGACTTCAACTACTGTTTACTCCTCTAAACGGCCTTCTTGCCTATCGGTTTCAACATTAGGATGCATAGTCTGGTATACCATTCGCAGAATATTTCTGTAGCCAAATAAGGAATAACATTATAAAACATGATAAATAATTATAATTAACCAAGAGATTATCAGGAATAAATTAATTTAGCTAATCATGAAATCATTAAATGGAGTATACCTGCTTCTGTAGATTTGGTTGATTCTCTTGTTTTGCCATCCTTTGTAAGATTTCATTTATAAAGTAATTTAGTTGTTCATTAATTTTACTTTATCTATTGTAAATATGATAATTTCAATTGTGTTATTGTTTTTTATTATATTTGCCATTTCTTGATTGATTTTTTCACTTCCTTCATCCATTCTATAGGTGTACGTTGTTGTTATTCACTCTTTTGCTCTATGGTATTTTTCCGCATGGCGTAGTAAAATCACCAATGTATTTTGTTATTTACATGTGGGTAAAATTTATCTAGCAAATGGCACTTCCTAATAAATATTCTTTCGTTGTAAACTCAAATTTAACCATTTCTTATATTGTAGTATTATCCCAATATTTAAAATTTTTAATTTTCTTTATGTGTGATCAACTTCATCATTATTAAATCCTGTGACTTACATAGGTGGTTTTTATTTTAATTTTTCCATTATCTCTGCGTAAACAATTATATTTACATATGTTGCTTCTGCTTTCGTATCTATCCATAGGCGTATAATATCTGTTTGATGCCTTCTACAATAAAGTTGTAAGTAAGTATATATATTTTAATTATTTAATTTCTGGGCCAATTAGGAAAAAATTTTATTTCTCGTAATTTGATGACAAGATATTGTAAATTAATAGGACAAAAATATCCCGATCATGTATGCTTATAGTGTGAAGGAGAAGATAGCGGGACGTTTGATCAACAAAACCCCCGTAAGGGGAGTGCGTCATTGTGGGTCTGCCAAACACTCCCACACTGGGAGAGCCTGGACAGGTCCATCCAATCATTGGTGGACACTGCCAAGCAGTTTTGGACTAAAGTCTTGGGCACTTATCTAGGGCCCTGTATGGGTCCTCGGTGGGGTCGTACCCAGACGTTAAACCCCTATGCATATTATTATGGGTATTATGAAAATACAACAAAATTTTCAAACAAAACAAACACGTAAAACTCACTAAAATAACTAAAGACACACAAGCACTTTCTAAGACACACCTTCTGAACGTCATGAACATTCTTGGACGTGTAACCTCAAAACTTCACCAAACTTCAACACATCACAAGGACATCAATATAACTCACTTTAATACAAAATTATCTTAAGAAACCATCACGAAGCTCTAGTTCACCTTAGTTTGGTTTAGGGTGTTACATTCTCCCTCACTTTGAATAACATTCATCCTCAAATGACACTAAAACATTAAGACAGTCAAGGACTCAATTAGAAATAAATTGCACATCAAATTATGTTCAAAACATTCATATTCAAGGCACGAACTAGCGAACATCATAATTTCACATTAATGATCATTTTATAGCAACACAACAACTTTTTAAAAAAGTTTGCAAACTCAAAATTCATCCTTATCCTTATTTTATGGAGGAACTACCTTCTCCAACACTAAAAATTCTCAAATACAACACTTTTGCATAATTAGAACTACAATTCAAGAAAAAACAATTATCTTCAAAAATGAGAAATTTTATAGTGAGCATTCACTACATCACTGTTACGCATGTCAAAATTTCACAAATTCATTATTTGAGCAATTCATCAAGACAATATGATCATATTAAGTATAAAACCATACAAACTCATCCAATCATAAAGATCTAAGACTTACCGGAACTATCAACTCCGGGATTAGTACTTCTTCCTCGCTTCCACCCCCCTAGAGTTGACCCTTCTTTGGAGCATTGGGATCTAAACCACCTTGAGGATCTTGTTTGACCTCTTTCCCTCTTGCATTGATGTTAGGGCTGTCCATCATTTTGTGGCCCTTATTACCACATGCAAAACAATCATCTGTACCGGCAAGACACCTATCCATATAATGCTTTCCAAAATAAGTACACCTAGTCCTTTCAAAATTGTTGCCACCACCATGAGAATTTTTGTTTGGAGACCTATCTTTGTTCCCCATGGAAGAATCTTGGTGATAGAACCTCTTCTTAGGTTTTTGGTGACTAGAATCATCAAACCTATGACTCTTACCCTCTTGCCTTATCTCCTTAATTTTGGACTCCTCAATTTATTGTGCATATACCATGAGCCTAGAAATATCCATGTCATTAAGAATCATTGTCGTACGACACTCTTTCTCCACCAAGATAGACACTCCCATCACAAATTTTTCATCCTAGCCCAAGGGTTGGAGACAACGGTTGGGGCATACTTAGAGAGTTGGTACATTTGAGAGATAACTCTTGCACACTCATTCCCCCTTGACGAAGGTTCATGAATTAAACCATCTTATTCTCCCTCCACTCTAAGGGAAAGAAACTATCTAGGAAAGACTCTCTGAATTCCTCCCAATCAACCAGGCCACTTTCTAATGGTATCTCACCCATCCATTGCTCAAACCACACTTGAGACAGCTCCTTGAGTTGGTAAGCGTCTAGTTCCGCTTTATCCCAAGGGTCACACCCATAGACTCACAAACCGAAAGTACCCCCTAGAAATTAAGGAGAACCCTTAGGTCTTGAACGGGCGTATTGACCTTTTGGGGTCTTGTACAAGTCCTCAACTATCATCATTACATAAGACATGAAAAGTAGTGCAGAATTTAAAGCTTTTCACGAATAAATTAATAAAAGGAAATCATTCATAAATACAAAGAAAATATCATCGTCACAAACAAAAATTAAAGACACAACATAATATCTTAGGACAAGACCCTAACATTAAAAGAAATGCATAATAAGCCTTTAAATAAGAAACTAAGAAAATAGGAATTTTCCCTCGGATCTACGAGGACATACTTTGTCATGAGAGAGTAGATTCCGAAGCTTCAGCTTCAAATCTTCAAAAGCCTTCAACCTATGCTTATAGATTATATAAAAAGTATGGGGTTAGTACAAATAATGTACTAGGTATGGCATATGCAAAAACATGCAAAATGAGACATTTAGTAAAAACACATTTTCATGTCAATTAGGTAAAACATTCATGAATATAGAAGCAAAATAAAATAAAAATAATCATTTAACACTTACATAAGAAATTCCATAATTTTAAACCAAATGACCCATTTACACTAAAGAAACAAAAATGTTAAAGTGAACTTCTATAGTTTTACAATGAACCATTTTTTACTCCAAAAATTGTGAAGTTCCAAGGTATTGCCAATGAGGAAGTGAACTCATGTACGTAGGAGTTTCCCGACCGAGTTTATCCTAAGACTCACCAAGGTAAGACATGAAGGACGTAGGCATATGTCATCTTGAAACACACAAAAATAATCCTAAAGACTACCCCTTTTTAGTTTACTCGCCTCGAGAGAAAAAGCCACCACTTCAATAAAAATAAATTGGGAGAAAACTCAAATAAGACACCAAGACATTCCTTTCGGAATGCCTATTTAGTGAAAGGAGTAGACGGTGTCCAATACCACCACCTACCCTAAGTAGTACAGTTTTTTAGAAGGCCTGGCACCAAGACTCCCATTTCGGAAGGTCTTACCTAGTACAGTGAATAGATAGTGTTCCATACCACAACCTACCCTAATTAGCACGTTATTTTAGGAGACATAGTTCATTAAATTTCTTACAAGACTCACCAAGACTTCCCTTTCAAAATGCCTACTTAGTGCAATGGATAAATAGTGTCTCATTCCACTACCTACCCTAAGTAGCACACTCTTTTAAAAGACTTAGCACATTCATTTCTTTTGTGGGTTTGGCTTTACCAACAAAGACCATGAGACCTAGACATGGAATCCCGATATTAACCCCTACCGGATTAGGGATCCTCTCTTGCGTTAGAATAAGGTCATTCTCTTAGCTTTTAATGCTGGCCAATGATACAACTATGCGGCGTGTGTAGTAAGGGGATAAGGGATAGTGCTACTAAGTATCATCATATCTACTCATAATACAGGAGTACTTCATATCAATAGGTACACGCTGGAATACAACAATCTCAACTCACGAAGCGTAACCACTCTCCTTCATACTCCTCTCGGTGCTAGACATACACCACAAGATTTAAACATTATATACTAATAGGTTAAGGATAAAACAGATTTGTTATACATCAAATCTTCTGACTAACGAAGGGTGATTAATTCCTCTTACCTATTGTAGAAACCTCTTCGGATTGTTGAGGTTGCTACAAAACACTACCATCTCAACTCCGACGAGTATCCACCTCAAAACTCTTATTTACTTAACTAGCCCCTCCCTTTCATGATCACTTAAGTGATGTGTTTTGGTAACAAATTGAGAACAAACTTGAACATAAGCATAATTTGATTCTACTTTCTATACATTCTTTAGCCTTAATCATCAGTTAGACACAACTTACATGCTTCACAATCATTATACTTCATCGGAATAATATAAGTACAATGTTATTAAAGATTCATAATACAAAATATAGAACCATTCTTTCTTATCACTTAATTTCACATATACAAGCCTTTCAGAACCCACACATACAATACATACTAAGTATAATGAATTTCAGAGTAAACATAACACCAATAGGTGGACCATACCTCTCAAAAGAAAAAAAGTTTTCATAATAACAATTATGCACTAAAATAAATCACCATTGAACCAAGACATCACCACCATAACAAACTTCTCAATATTCATCTCATAAATGACTTAGGGCATTATCTAAATGAATAAAAAACACAACAAAACTAAAGTTCAATACCTTCCACAAACATGTAATTTGACCAATTTTCTTAAGCTAAAAGTTTGAAAATATGCATAAAGATTAGTTCATAGAAAGACCCATGCTTAGAAATAACATAGAAGAAAGTAGAGTTCGAAAAACCCTTAGTGAACTCATTTGGAATGATCCTTTGAATGGAAGGAAGGGGTTCAAGGATGGGACCAGACATCATGCAGAAGAACGACCACTAATTTTTGGTAGAAAAAAGTCCAAACACGATCCTCCTTAGCTTCATTCAATCTAATCATCCAATGGTATCTGCTTGAGAGAAGTTTTCTTTAGATATGTGAGTTTGAATTATTTATTGGAGGTATAGGGTCTGGTCTAGGCAGGACTTAAAACTATCTAATATAACTTTAAAACCTAAAATTAAAATCCTATGGTCATAAAATACTTGGGGTGAATTTGTAAAACACCCCAAGCCTCACATTGATACATTACAGCTTTTGGACAAGGACACATCGGACGACCAAAAGAAACGGCTTCGGGGCGTTTTTCAAAACATTTGTTGAAACAAGGAGGGCCAAACCCACTTACATGGGCATATTCGGTCTGCACTTGCCCAATGGAGTGTGTTAATCTACAATGGCCATCATGTCTTGACCGACGCCCCTAAACGATGAGGCATCGTCTTGACTACGGCCTGTAGGTGGCTAGGCGTCGTTTGAGCAGTGGTTGGTAGCTTGGGTGTTAAGTCTTTGGTCTTCTTCTAGGACCCCTCTTTGGTCCTAGTTGGGGTCATACCCAGACTTTAATCCCCTAAACGTAGTCGTCTAGGTCTTAGTGAAATCTCATATCAATTTTGATTTAAAAAAATATGTTAAACTAACTCAAACACACCAAGATCACAGATGAACTCTCTAAGGCACACTTACCGAACGTCATGAACGTTTGACCTCCAAACTTAACGAAACTTCACACACTTCCTAAGACCGTCAATACAACTTAAAATTAACTCAAGAAACTCTCATGAATCTCAAGTTCCCCTTTGTTCGTTTAAGGTTGTTGCAAATAACATCTACCATGTTGAACACCTCATTTATGAAAACTTGTGGATCTTTATCCACCTTAGTGCCACAAAAAGTGGGAGGGTTCATCCTCATGAAATACTGAATTCTACAAAGCGGGAGGACTAGCATATGGTTGAGGTCTAAATCCTTGAATAACTTTGACAACAAAGTGATTATTCACGACATGAGCTTTAGCCGTGAAATGAGTGGGGTGTGATTGGGTGAACTCATTAGGGCAGCCCCTCAACTTCGGAAGTAGTCAGTATCAACCTTCAACAAAAAAAATGCTATGGCATAGAGGGCATTTAGGGAACTTTGAGGTCGTGAGGTTCTGGTAGGCACTTGAGGTCATTAAACGGGAGCTCGTTGTCCTTCCTATACGCCAAGGCAATAGGACATTGTTAAACACCGGGAGAGTCCTATCCAGCATACACCACCCGCTCCCTTGTAGCCGCTTGAAATCCTTGTACATGTGATTTTCAAATAACACAAATTAGAAGAGGGGAGAAGGAAGAGTAACACTTATCGAATCAAATTGTAAGAAACGATATTGGTGAATAGAAAAAAAATTGAAAGTTGTATATCATCTTAGAAACCCTCTTGTCATTGGTATGTGTCACCAACAGCACCCAATGACCAAGATACTATTAGAAGTGGCTCACTGGTGTGAGCACTTTAGACCCTAAACACTATTCCACAAAGTCTTAATGCTCTAGACCAAGGTGTCTGCCAGTAAACAACCCCTAGAAGTGGAGAGGCGAACTAGAGGCGTAAGAAATCAGGCAACATAACCCTTTGGGGTCTTTGTACAGGCCCTTTAAACTATGTTATTACATAAAAATGAAAAACCATGTGCAGAATTTAAATTTTATTCTCGACATTTTCTTTACTATTAAAATGATAGTGCTGCTTTCTATAAATACTTAGTGAATCTCATCGTCAAAAGCCAACATAATACACGATATAATATCGCTTAGGGACACGAACCCATTACCATTGAAAGAAATACATAATTTAGTCTTAATAATGAAAGAACTATGAACATAGGAATATGTCCTCGAATATAGAGATCAGTACCAATACTCATGATAGAGAGTACATTTTACACGCTTCACCCTTCTTAAATCTTCAAAAAAGCCTCCAAACTATATAATAGAATATAGAAAAAGAAATGGTGTTACTGTTAGTTGAAATAAGTATAACTATGGCATTTGATAAAAACATGCAAAAAAGAGGAACATTTGTAAACAATTTTTCTGGTCAATTAAGTAAAAAAAATCATAAAATATATACATACAAACATATAAGGAATCATCATACACTTAGAGAAGAAATGACCATAATTTAACACAAACGGAGCCTTCAGAAACTTTCAAATATTACACGGAGTTTCAGTTTGACTTATGAAAGAAGTACAGTCTTATTCTAAAGACGTAACCTTCCAAGCAAGAAAAAAGGAAATGAATAGGAGTTTAACCCAACTATAGGTAACAACTAAGATCACAAACAAAAGACCTGAAAGACGTACGCAGATGCCTCCTTCAGTGAGCAGCACAAAAAGTGATCCTCAGATTACCACTTGATTAGGCTTAATCACTCAAGGAGAACAAGATCACCACTCGATGACAAGACATTAGAAAAACACCCAATGAAAACACACCAATATGTCCCTTTCGAGTGCCCGTACTAGTGCATATGAGATATGATGGCCATCCCATACACCACCTACTGTACAGTATAGTGACCGTCTTTTAGAAGACACTTAACATCAAGGACTCCCTTGTCGAAAGTCTACTTGCGTGAGCAATTGATATGAGATAGCGTATAACTCCACTTACATACCCTACGTAGTACGTTCTTTTAGGAAACTTTGTTCATTCAATACATATAAGACTCACCAAGGACTCATCCCGTATGACATGCTAGGTAGTGCAATGGATTAAATAGTGTCAATTCCACGACCTACCTAAGTAGTACACTTCTTTTAGACGAGCTTAGCAGCTTTACATTACTTTTGTGGTAGTGGTAGTGTTAACCGAAAATGAGCATGACGAGGATACACGAATCGTACAGATAAGTCCCTATAGGATGAGGAATCCTCAATTGCCTAGATTAAGGTCGTTCTTTTTAGCTTTTACATGGCTTACCCAATAGCTACACCTATACGGGTGCATAATCTCTACCAACGAGGAATACTCATCTCAAGAGGTAAATTGGAATACAACATCTCAACTCGCGAAGTGTAACCACCCCTAGTGAACACCACAACTCAACTCAAAAAGGGCATTCATCCTCCGACCTATCTTATACAACTCTTAGAATGTAGTGAGTTTGCTACTAAACACTTCATCCCAACTCACGAAAAGTGTTCACCCCAAAACTCATCTTTTGACTTAACTTAATTTCATTTGTTCATTAAGTGTGAGTGTGTGTGTACATGCTAGAACACCTTGCACATAAGCATCATTTTACTTACATTTAACTTCTATACATGCTTAGACCTTTATTCATCACATCACACACTTTACATGGTTCCCATAATCACATACTTCATTCAAACATACTCTCTAGTCTACTTCACATAATAGCTTCATAAGGCATATTTAACAAGAATAACCTTATTATCATTTTAGTTCACATAGCAAGCCTTCATGGACTCATTCACAATAAACAAGTAACTTCACATTCATACAATTCAAGCAAACATCACCACCAACAAGGTGGACCATACCACTGAAGAGCGTTTCAAAATTAAAGCTAAAGAACATGATCAACGTACCCTTTAAAACAAAGCTTCAATCACCTATAATATTTCACTCAAAAATTCAGCCTAAATTAGCCCTTAGGTTAGTATCTAAATATCCATAACAACACAAGTAAAGCATGCTCAAAGACTACAAAACAAAGCTCATTCAACCCATTTCTTATGCCACAATTTGATAATAAGCTTTATTATTATTTCATTGAAGTTTTAGCATAAAAATAATAAACTAACATTAGAAACATCATTTTTTGAATCATTAGAAACGGTTTCATGCAAGACCCATATTTAGAGTTGAAGATAGAGGAAACTAGAGTTGAAAACCCTCTTTGAAAATCCATTAGAAGTTACTCCTTGAATGGAAGAGAGTTCAAGTATGGATGTCAACCTCAATGAGAAGAAAACCCACTTATTTTGGTGAAGAAACACGTCCAAAAAATGCCTCTTAGCTCTTCAGTACATCTAGCTTCCAAGGAGACTTGAGAGAGAGTTCTAAGGGAGAGGGGTTTTTTATTTTAGGAAATGAGATCTCAAATTAGGTCTAAGGTTTTCGAACTCTTTAATATATCTAAATAACCCTAAAATAATTCTCCAAGGTTTTTAAAAGACTTAGAATGTATTTACCAAACACCCGAAGCCAACAAAGCCATTAACAGCTTATCACAGGCAACACCAACAAGTCCTAACAAACGGACTATTTTACAACCCACGCCCCTTCGATGTGGGGGAGTCGTTGGTTTGGTCCGCAACAATCCATAATTGCATACCTTCAATTCAAATCGATAAACCAAATAGATGAGTTGTTGATTGGTCTACTGGTCGTCAATTGGTCCCGTTGGTGGACACTGCCAAGCAGTTTTGGACAAAAGTCTTGGGCCCTATCCTAGGGCCCATTGAGGGTCCTATGTGGGGTCGTACCCGGACGTTAAACCCCTAAACATAGTCTTCTATGTCATATTAATATCCCATACCAATTTCGAACAAACGAACACGTAAAACTCACAAAAACACATCAACATACATAAGTACTTTCTAAGACACACCTTCAGAATGTCATGGATGATCCTGGACGTTTGACCTCTAAACTTCTATCAAATCTCACACACTGCCTAAGGACATCAATATAACTAAATATAACAGAAAATTAGCTCAAGATACTATCATGAATCTCTAGTTAACCTTAGTTCATTTTAGGGTGTTACATATTTCAACAATTTTAACTACATTGTTGGTCGGAGATTTACTATTTTTGGGTAAAAACAAATTGGAATCTCTTATGGTTGGCATATAAATCCACATGGACACCATACGAGTAATGCCTTCATATTTTCAAGGCAAATACCATGACTGCTAATTCAAGATCATGAATTGGATAGTTTCTCTAATGCACCTTAAGTTACCTAGAACCAGAGGTTGTTACCTTCCCATGTTGCATTAGCACACACCCTAAACCCACTCGGGATGCATCGTAATACACAACGAAATCCTTTGTACCCTATTGTAAAGTCAAACCCTAAGCAGAAGTAAGCCTATCATTCAAGATTTGAAAGCTTCTCTCACACGCCTCCGACCACTCAAATTTCTTACTCTTTTGGGTCAAAAGAGTCAAGGGAGATGCAACGGATGCAAAACCATCCACAAACCTCCTATAAAAACTCGCTAAACCCAAGAAACTCCTAAGGTTCATTGGAGTCAATGGTGTAAGAAAATTTTTTACCGCCTTCATTTTCCTTGGATCAACCTCAACTCCCTCACTATAGATTATATGACAACGATATGTCACCGACCTCATCAAAAACTCACATTTACTATACTTGACAAACAATTGATTCTCCTTAACCACTTGTAAAACCACCTCAAATGGTTTATGTTATCACCCTCATTTTTAGAATATACCAAGATGTCGTCAATAAAGACAACGACAAACGAATCTTAGTAACTTCAAAATCCCCTATTTATGACATTTATAAATGTTGCCGAGGCATTTGTGAGACCAAAAGACATAACTATGAAATCATAGTGACCATATGTAATTTTAAATGCCATATTTGGTATATCCTCACCTCTCACCCTAAGTTGGTGACACTCCTATATCAAGTCAATCTTAGAAAAGTAGTTTACCCCTTCTACTTGATCAAACAAGTCTTCCATTTGAGGGAGAGGATACTTACTCTTAACAATGATTTTTATTGAGTTGGTGGTAATCAATGCACATTCTAAGGGACCCACCCTTCTTCGTCACTGCAAAACAGGAGCAGCCCACTAAGAAATAATAGGTATAATAAATCCTTTGTCTAGTAAGTCTTTGATTTGAGACTTGAGACTCACTCGGTCAATTTCGGCCACATTAACCGGTAAGTCGAATTAAATGGGAGTTGTACTGGTTAACAATCCCGATACCAAAATCAACTTCCCGTTCGGGAGAAATACCGGGAAGATCATTAAGAAAGACCTCTGGAATTTCCCTCACTATGGGGACTAACTGAATGAAAGGAATTTCAAATTCTGAATCTTGGAGTCTTACTATGTGGTATAAACACCCTTTAGAGATCATTTTACATGCTTTCAAACAAGAGATGATACGACCTCTAGGAATAGAATTTTCCCCTTCCGCTCTAAAGCGGGTTCATTTGGAAAGCTAAACTTTTCCACCCTCATTCTACAATTTATAGATACAAATCAAGCATCCAATAAATCAATACCAAAATGACATCAAAATTAAGCATATCAAGTTCTACTAGCTCAAAAAATGAAACTCTATTGG
The DNA here is from genome assembly GCA_027704765.1 of Solanum habrochaites. NCBI lineage: Eukaryota > Viridiplantae > Streptophyta > Magnoliopsida > Solanales > Solanaceae > Solanum > Solanum habrochaites. The sequence goes on along the minus strand of JAKWJA010002499.1, from coordinate 37,054,249 downwards.
GAAACAATACAGGACAATTTCTATACACTATTTTTGTAGCAAATGAGTCACCCACCGAGGTAGACAATATAAAATGGTCATTCAAGATTTTGGGTAAAATGTAAAAAAATTTAGCTACTAGGGTTACAAATGATAATTTTGTACCGGGATCAAGTACGACCTATACATCAATACAGAATACTTTCAACATATTGATTACCACTTCAGGAGAAGTCTCTTACTTACCCCTAGAGCGGAGAGCGGAGAAACGGTTCTTCTTCGAAGTCTCATTTGAACCACTTGCTTGAGCCTGACCACTACCCTTCTCTTGACCCTTCACATTAGGGCAATACCTAACCTTGTGCCCACTTTTACCACAACCAAAGAAATTATTTGCTTCCTTAAGAAAATCACCAGAGTGCTTCTTTCCACACTTTCCACAAGTTGGATTTTCGATTGGTGAACTAGTACCCATTCCCTTTTTAGGCTTAGGGTTAGACACCCTATCATCCCTAGCCTAAGAAAACTTAGAGGAACTTGATTAGAAACCGTTTTCTTAAATCTAGGCTTGGCTTGTATCTCAAGCCTTCCCTTTGAAGAGCCACCATCAAAGATCTTACCCTCTTAGTATTTCTACTCTTCCTCTTAGCCCTTGACTCTTCCAATTGTTGAGCATAAACAATGAGACGAGATATGTTCATATTTTCATGTAGCATAACTGAATGACATTCATCTTGCAAATCATCAAAAAATCTTGTCACAACATAATTCATTTTATCTCTAGGGTCGGAAACCAAATAAGTAGTAGATTTTGACAATTGAGTGAATTTCAAAGAGTTTTCAAGAACACTCATATGTCCTTGACGATGTTTGATGAACTCCACCACCTTGGATTCCCTCTTCTCTAGGAAAGCTCCACTAAAGAAAATCCTTCTTTAAAACATCCCAAGTCAATGGTCCACCCCTTAATGGCCTATTATCCCTCCATTGGACATACAAAGTTTCGGCCACATATTTCAGTTGGTAAGTAGGTAACTCAGCCTTCTCACTAGTAGACAAGCCCGTATCATGGAGGATCTGGTAGATTTCGTCGATGAACTCTTAGGGTCTTCTTCAACCTTGGATCTGTAGAAAGTAGGGAGATTCATCCTAGTGAAATTCCATAGATGGGAGTCCATTGTAGCAACTTGTTGGTGTGCTTAGGTTACAACCTTCTTATTAGCTTGGGTCGTCATGAGTTGGACTTGAGTAATGGCGGTTTATTCTTGGGGAGTAATGTCTTGGGAAATTTTAAAGATAGCGTCCCTTATGTTCTCATCCGTCAAAGGAGTAGGAGTCACCGGGGATTGGTCGTCATTAACATCTTCCATCAAGCGTACACTGAATCATCATTGGGAGGAACTCTCCGCATTGGCAACTCTCTCTCTCCTTCTTCTGTTTTCGTGAGCATTCTTCGATTATATTGCCTAAACAACATAGAGTATTAGATGCAAAAGCATATAGAATAACATACGAAGATTATTCATAATTGGGTGCTTCCCATTTTAAGACAACACACATAGCCGTGGTTTGAGAGGGATAGCGAATCAATGATATTTAACATCATGCACTGATTACAGGTTTGTTACATCCGGGAATACCCCATAGACGTAATCGGCGTCTTCTTCCTCTTTAAGGACTAAGAGTAGCCACTTAGCTTACATCATTATATTCATAGGTCAAATATAGCGGAAAATTTTAAACTTTTTATTACATTTACTTGAAGGTTTTTAACATAGAACTTCTACATAGTAGATATTAATATATATATATATATAGTATATATAATATATATATATCTCTCTCTCTTCTTCTCCTCTCTCTCTCTCTCGCTCTCTATCTGTCTCTCTCTCTATCTCTCTGCGTCTCCCTAGACCCTTTTACGCACGACTTACTCAGGCCTCCGCCGTTTAGTGCCCCTCCTATATAGAAGATCCAATATTAACCTATTGATAATAGTTGTCTAAGTCTCAATACACCCTCTAATAGAGTGTAAGAACTTTGGGCATAACCCCTACGAAAAGTTAAATAAGACCACATATAGGTCATACAATGTTTAGTATTCAAATGAAAGGAAAGAAACATACGAGTAGTCTTAATACTAAAACAAATTCATAGCTTCATACTTGCATTGCCCTCGGAAAGTGAGGAACTACCCTACTAAGATGATAAAAAAATCCAATTCTTCTTCAATGTTGTCTCGAAAAGCCCTTCAACGTTCAGAACCTAAAATATTGGGGAAAAGGAAGAAATGGGGTTAGTATACCACTTGTTACTATGTATGAGACCATATGCACACATACTTTGAAAACATGCTAAAATACGACATTTCATTAAGTATGCAATGTACGTCGAAAACCTTTATGCACATTCAACAAAACCATACCAAATCACTTAGGTATATTCGTTAATTCATAGGCATTTACATCACAAGACTAGAACATCAAAACTAAAGAAGTCAACATGCATATCATGTAATTGAATACATGGTCAAGTAGTATATACACAACTCATAATAGCGACAAGCATGAATAACAGTATATTTCAACATATCAAAAGTGAGATAATTACTCATGAACCTCTATCAATTCAACAAGTGCAATGAACAAGCAAAGAACCATAACATTATTCAATCAAGTGACCCATCAAGAATCATGACTAACATCCGACTCCACATAGAAAACAATTTAAGAGTACATATCATCTTACTTTAACAATATAGACTAACATATATTCATAAGAGGACACCAAAAAAAGAATATCAACCAATTCCAACGTTCATAATAGACATATCATGTAACCATTATAAGCATATTCCATACATATCATCCCCTAATACTTCCCTCACGGCTAACTTAGTGCAATGTTTTAGGTAGAGTTCCCCATACCCCTTCCTGACTAAACTAAAGCCGTAAATTATCCTAGTTTAGAGTTCATTCCTTTAATTCATTTTAACTTTTGTGAAAATATCCTCCCCTAACTTCTAGATCACATGAGCTAATGTGAAATCCGGTGTCCATGGAATCACTAATACGAAAGAAGTCCAACACTTTCCAAGGTAGTACCCCAACACATGAACCTAGAAACTACGTGGGATCCACGACTAAGTAATCTTATTCGGTGGCAAACAAGTTAAAACTATGAGATCTGTTTGGGACCCTATTTTTATGAAATATGCATTGTTCAGGTCTCCAATCTCAATAGTAAATTAGTTCTCCTAACCTCCCTGTGTGGGAAGGATTACTTCCTCACTCTAGTACTCGGTGCCAATCAGACTCCCTATTGAAAGGTCTTTATTAATCTCATATCTTATTGTGTCCTAGGGTCTAAACCCTTGTTTAAAATTATCATCATCCATACTGATAAAAAAAAATAATTGCATGAGTAGTGTCCCTTTCATTACAAGTTCTTATATTTTGAGGTTAGCACATGACATATTTTCCATATCAGGATAAGGCACATTGGTAAATCATTCCCCATCCTTATAACATTTACAATGTTTACTGACACCCCTTCATAAATCATAGTCAAATATTTAAATTCAATTAATATCACCTATAACTACTAAGACATCAACCATAACTTAATCACAATTTACTATAAATTTGAAGTAAAAGATAGGGATCAATAGAATTGCAAAGTCTTCTTCAGAATTCAAAAATCAAGGTCTTACCATAAACCCTTTGTTAAACCCAATTAGGTTATAACATCATCATAATAAAATAACAAATATGATGAAACAGCCTAAAGAATCACTAGCTTCATCCAATTTCATACTAGATCATAGTTTAAAAAAAGATACTTTAGGTCAGGTCCCATCATACTTCATAACCTGGATCCAACTTCTCAAAGACCTAGCAGTGATAAGACTAATAATTCACCCGAATGTCATTCATTATGAGAAATAACATACCTAGTAGTAATCAACACCAAATACAAATTGCAATTGAACCAATATCATATAATTCTATCCAGATCTCACCTCATAGTTAAAGGTAAAGTAATCTTCTAGAACCGACCAATAAAAATATATAATAATTAGGTTGAATAAATGTATAATTTATTCATAATATCTAAATCATCATAAAACAGAAAAAAAAAATCAATTCATAGAACATAATTTTTGAGATTGGATGAAACTCACATGAAAACCTAGTTTTTGGAAATCAAATTGGTGGAACCCTTTGAGGAAAGAGGTCTCAAAGGTGAATTAGATCACATACCATGTTCATTGATGAATATTGACGGTGAAGCTTTACACCTTGCAACCCTTTCACCCTCCCCTAGCTTGTTCTACAATGGAGTTCTTCACTAGAAAGAATAAGAAGAGAGAAGGAAGAGATTTTTGGGTTTGGGAATTATGCGTGTTTAAGTTAGTATTAATGTGGTTAGGACTTTATATAGGGGGTTAACTTACTTAATTAGATCTCCCTAAACCCCTAACTAATTAACTAACCAGTTATTAATTTATCCAAATTAAAAACGTTCAGAAGATCACATACCTCACAGACGAGACCTCGATGGACGGTCTATTTGTGAATCACCGGCTCCTCCCCTTTAAATGCTACACCTTTGTCTCTATGTTCAAAGACTGTTCCAAATGGACCATTAGACAAAATTTCTTAGTTTTGGTGAACGGATGGCATCGAAACCCCGTTGATCAACCTGTGATCCGTCGTTCCCCCTTCGTAGTTGAACACTGCCCAGGCAGCTTTGACCTCAAAATGCAAGGTCCTCCTCAAGGACCCTTGGTTGGTCTTTAGGGAGTCTTTCCCGGACGTTTCCACTATTAATAAACTTAAGCACATGTTAGAAACCTATTCACTAAATTTTATGAACTTCCGACTCCTAAAAGATAGTCAAATAGGCTAAGGCACGCTACTACCTCCTTGAACTACTTTCCAAACGTCATGGATGTTCTTGGATGTTTTAGTTTCTAGACTTACTAAATGACATATATTCATTACTATAGACCTTAAAATAGTGTTTAGACCTTATGATACTTATGTTAGGCTCTAGAACACGTCTTGGCATTTCAAAGTGTTACACTTATGATATGAACTTTCTCCAAAATCTTATAGATGAAATCGGGACCAAGAAGCGAAGACTCGCCAACCTCAAGCCACCAAATAGGATACCTACACCTACTACCATACAAAGATTTCATAAGGATACATAGATATGGATGAATAAAAACTATTATCATACAAGAACTCTACTAAAGGAAAATGTGCATCCCAATTTTCTTTAAAGTCAATGGTATAATCTCTAAGAATATATTCAAAAGTTTGAATAGTCCGATCCACTTGATAATTTATTTGAGAATAAAAAACGGTTCGTCACTTCACTTGAGTACCCAAACCTCTTTGAAATTCTCTCCAAAACCTAGATGTAAATTGAGCACCTCTATTTGATAAGATGGACAAAGGAACTCCATAAAGACTTACTATTTATTCAATATGGATTCTTGCATAATATTTTGCCGAATAAGTAGACTTAAACGGAATAAAGTGAGCGGATTTGGTCATTCTATGCAATACCACCCATATAGAGTCATACTACTTTCGAGTTCAAGGTCAGCCAACTACAAAATCCATGTTTACATCTTCCCACTACCAAGTAGGAATTTCCATTTCTTGTAGTAGACCACTCCGATTTTGGTGCTCGGCCTTCACTTGTTGACAAAGGGAGACATTGCAGCAAACTCTGCAATATCCCTTTTAGTTCATCCCACCAAAATACCTCTCTAAGATCATGGTACATCTTTGTAGAACCCGGATGAATAGAGTAATGGGCTCCATGATCTTCCTCAAGGATCTTACTCCTCAAATCATCCACATTAGGTACATACAATTTTCATTGATACCTAAGAACACCATCCCCCCTTGGGAGAATGACACATTCATATTTTCAAGAACCTCTTATTTCAACTCCATTAATAATGGATCAAGGTGTTTCTTAGACTTCACCTACATCACCAAACACAACTCGGAGTTATTATGTACTACCACACAACCATTTGAGAATCTTTAATCCGAACCCCTAAACAAGCAAACCTATGAACATCTTTCACTATGTTTCTCGTGGATTCTTCGTCATGAGACACACTTCCCATGGACAAACACTTACAGTATCCACTACCACATTAGCCTTTTCAAGGTGATAGAAAACGCTCATGTCATTGTCTTTCAACAATTCTAATCATCTCTTTTGATGAAGATTCAACTCTTTTTGAGTGAATACATATTGAAGACTTTTATGATCCGTATACACGTAATCACGTACCCCATAATGATAATGCCTCCATATTTTCAAGCCAAATACCACAGTCGCTAACTCAATCTCATGAGTCGGGTAATTCTTCTCATGAACATTGAGTTTCCTAGAAGCATGGGCTATAACTTTGTCATGTTTCATAAGAACACACCCCAACTCGACTTAGGATGCATCACAATATACTACAAAACCTTAGTCCCCTCAGTAGGGTCAATATCGGAGCGGAAGTAAGCCTTTCATTCATAATTTTGAACCCATTTTCACATGCCTCCAACAACTCAAATTTCAGATTCTTTTGGGTCAAGGGTTGTCAACTGGGAAGCAACAGAGATAAACCCGTCGATAAACCTTCTATAATAACCGGCTAAACTTAAGAAACTCCTAATACATGTAGGAGCATAGGTCTAGGTAAATTTTTTCACCGCTTCGGTCTTCTTTGGATCAAACTCTACACCTTCACTAGTAGATTTTGACCAGACAAACCGCTACCTAACCTCAACCAACACACTTTAATAGTAAACTAAACATAATAAAGAACTCTTATCTATGTGAGACATACGAAGTCTTGGAAGAAATAATACTCCAAGCCTTCAACTATTCAATCCACTTAGTTACAAAAAACTATACTAGTAGCAAAAACATGAAGAAAATGGGTTAGCACACAAAACTGAACCAAGTATGATAACCATGAAAAACATGCATTAAAGGGGACATTTTGTTAGAATGTCATGCATATGGCATTTTAATAAAATGTTATGAACATTGAACAATAAAGGCATAATATAAGTCACAACCAACATACAAGTTACATTTTTCACTTTTGAACACAATCACATATATAAACCTTTACCTTTACCTTTATCTTTATTTTTAAGTTGAGCCTCCACTTCAAGTAGACCTCAAGCTATACCTTGTGCAATGTGTGGATAGCGTTCTATACCACCATCCACACAAAGATATGACCTTAAGGTTACCAAAATGAACTAACCATTCATCCTTTACACATTTACACAATAAAGCATTAAGAGGCATAAACATCATATGAATCACATCAACACATTATTACATTATGGCCAACATTTAAAACAACACTAAGTCATACTTGTGAAATGTATAAGTAACATTCTGTACTACTACTCACACTAAGTACTCCCTTGAAGTCACCATAGACAAGACACATTCATAAACAATAAGTCATGACAAGGAATTAACTCATAATACAACAAATTATTACATGCATCTTTATATTAAGTACAAGTAAATATTCTTCATTAGCTTTCCTTACATTAGGAACACCTTCATTCATTAATATATTAGATCACATTCTTATTAAGGTCATTATAAGAGCCCGTTTATTTCATTAGTATTATTAGGAACACACCATGAGTACTCTCAAAGGTCTACTTATGCAATGCAAAAATGGCGTCCCATTCAACCACCAATATAAAGTAGAACATCCTTAAGAAGACATAGTTCATTACATTATTCGTGGGGGTAAGCCTAACAGACATAGATCACATGAGAAACTCATGAAATTTCGGTGCCACCTTCACCTAATAAGGTATTCGTACTTTCCTAAGGTAGGGTCATTATTTCTAGCTTAGTGGATCCACTAGCTATAAACCAATGTGTGCACATAGTTATGGGATAAGGATATTTCTCTTAGATACCCAGCATCAACTAATGGATGGACATCCATCTCAAGACTTCTACAAGATACTTGCCTCAACATTATAACACTTCAAAAGGCTAAGACGTGTTCTATAGCGTAACATGAATATCAAAAGGTCGAGACACTATTTTAAGGTCAATATTAATGAATGTAAGTAATTTAGGAAGTCTAGGAATCAAAACGTCAAGGAACGTTCATGACGTCCGGAAATTAGTTCAATGAGGTACTAGCGTGCCTTAGCCTATTTGACTAGATTTTCGAAATTGGATATTGATGAATTTTGGTGGAAGGTTATAATATGTATTAGGGTTATTTTAGTCCTCAATATGTTCTCGGGTGCAACTCCCCCAAGGACCACCCAGGGCTCATAAGAAGACCCTACGCATTTTTGTGGGCAAAGGCAGACCTGGCTTTCCTCAATGGACACTTAACTTAACCAAAATTTAACTTTGAAGCCTATAAATTGATAGTCTCTGAACGTTAGCGAGGATGTGGGCATCATGAGGTGAAAAATTTTCGTCGATAACACATGATCGTCGATCTCGGTCTCATCCTGTGACCCATTGTTTTGCTGCACATTTATTTATTTCATTTAATTATTGGCTTAGTTAGGATGTTAATTTTTTTGTAAAGGGGTTAGGGGGTATAATAAAATTTAATTAACAACCTATATAAATGACCCAACCTAAGTTGGTTGACAACCTAACTCTCATAATTCCCAAAACCACACTTTTTTCCTTCTCTCTCTTTCCTCACCCAAGTTTTGATGAACACCATAGAAGGTCGAATTCAAGGGGTTCTAGGGCTGAATCACCAAGGTTTATCCAATCTTCATAAAACATTAAGGTATGGTAGTCTTTCTTTCACCTTTGGGACTGTCCTTCCCCAAAGAGTTCACTCAATTGAATTTTGAAGTATGAAATATAAGTGAGCGTCCTTTTCCAATTCGAAATTGGATGTTGTGCATGCTTATTTAATTTTTTTTAGATATAGAATGTATTAAAAATGTATATAACTAATTATGTCATGTCGTAAGTATAGGTCTGTTCGTAGAAGATGACCTCATTCCCTAACCCTAGGTTGTGATTCTAATTAAATTGTCCTAGTGTGTGGTTCATTTGACTTTGGTTTGGTTTTGTAATTAACATATAATATGATGTTATTGTATCAATCATGAATATAAGGATGAATTATGTCCTATCTTTCTAGTTTCTTCATTAATTGAGTAGATTGTTACTACTTTGACTAAGTACTTATCTAGCTAGGAGAACTAGTTGATGGATTTGTGTCAAGTATTTCAATTGCTTGGTTGTCAATGTTGGTTATTGATGTGTGACGATATTACACCCTTATTGGGTTGAGTTAAGGATTTATGGTAAGACCTTTATTATGGATTATGAAGGACACTTGGTAAGTCTTTTGACCCCTATTCTTTACTCTAATTGTGGTTAAATTTGATTTAAATGATGATGTTGCATTGAACTATACCTTATATTAGGATTGATAGGATTGGTATAATTTTGAATCAAAACGTATTGTTTATGGTTTGTCAGGTGTTAGATAAGATATAAATGTTATAAGGATGGTGATAAGTGCCAATGTTTCTTATGATGATGTGATTATGTAAATGTGCTAACCTCACTCATAGTAATTGTAATGAAAGAACTATACTCATGAAATTCTTATTGAGTTATGATGATGATTCCTATATAAGGGATAGACTCTATGACCTACATTATGCAATGATGATTAATAAAGACATAAAGGACATCTCAAAAAGGATTTAACATAGCACCTAGTGAACTTAAAAATGGAAGGTGTTGACTTTCCATAAAGGAAGATTCACCCTATAAGTTCCACTTAGGTGTATGATTCCCTATGAGTGGATACTCATCCTAATGGATTCCCCAATGAGGTGAGGCTCCATTGCCAATGACATGTACGAATTTCATACCTATCTCTTATTCTTGAAACTTGTTTTGCCCCCCTATGAAAATTTATTATTTGTATCCACTCAAATCTATGTTTATGTTGGGCTTTCTTTTGGCCAGTAGATCACCGTCCATCGGTTTACGTTTTTACAACACTGGATTCCACACTCAGCTCTCGAGTCTATGTTTAATTAGTCAAAGTGTTCCTTAAACTAATGAGTAAGAAATACAAACCAAATAAGGGGACTCAGAGGTTGACTTCGCTTAGTAGGGTGGGACTCTATCTATGTCTTGCACTAGTTTTCCTTGAAAGAAGCTTTAGAAGGTTGTTCTTATATATTAGCCTGGTTTAAAGAAAAGTATGTCACATTAGCGATTTGAATCCGATAATAAATTCAATACAGCCTGCATAGTAGCCTGAGTAGCCGAACGATAATGTGAGTAGCTAAGAATTGGAAAGAGCCTTTGTTTGTAAGCATGGAGATGGTTGTTCAAAGGGCGATTGATTTTGTCTATAATCTGCACATTTTTAACTTGTAATATTACTTAAATAGAGTTATTAGAGCATATATATCAAAACAAGAGATAAATGTAAACATGATGCAATTTCCCATATCGACCATGAATGTTTACCTTAAGACTATGAAAAATGATATCTTAGGTTATTAATTCTAGGGCCCATGATACTAAAAATTATCTCATTCATTAAATGTTGTTTTGCCGCAGGCCATGAAAATGATGGCCTACTTCAGTCCTTAGGATGATTCTTAGACTATGAATGTCATTAGAGGAACATGATAAGCATACAACATCAGTCCTTAGGCCATGACAAGAAGTCCGGCACGCCATGAAAGAATGATGTTCTTTGGAGGATGACGCCTTTGGAATAATAGTAATGAAAAGAGGTGTATCTGTTTTGATGTAATTTGTAGAATATTGTCACTTGAATCATTAGTACGCTTTACAGATGTATTAAGGCACTGAAATTCTGATCAACACTCAATCCCTCGATAGGGCAGATAATTTCAAAATCTTGGCACATGCAAATTTAGGAAAGATGTAGTCTCGGGCACGATGTAGTCTCTAGCGGATGCAATCTTCAAGCACAATGCAATTAGAGAAAATGTACTTCGAGCACAATACAATTGGGACAAATGTAGTTCGGGCAAAATGCAGTCTAGTACATGCAATTCGAGCATAATGCAATTCGGGCACATACAGTTTGGGCACTGTGCAGTTTGGGCACAATGTAGTTTGGCAACATGCGGTTAAGGAATATGCAAACTTCAGGAAAAAATATAGTTAGAGCATATGAAATCCCCGAGCATAATGTAATTTTGGCACAGTATAATTCGGCCACATGCATGATAGTTGTTTGAAAGCATAAAGTATTTTGGGCATGCGCCTTGTTGAAGGTCTAGCATCATTGTCATCTCATAGTGGCATGATGAAAGTTTCCTTGTATATGTAAGGTACTTATTGCCATTGAAAAAATTAGTTAGTTTAAGGGGGATGTTGATCTGTATCTATCATTTGACACAGTATGCTCATTTGGCGTATGCTTGGAGGTCCCTCGAAATGTTGTAGATTGTATCTTGACTATGAACTTTTTAGACCCTCTCACTAGTTTTTCCCCAGTCTTGATTTGCGAGACAATATGCTTTTGAATAAATTTTTGAGCCTATCTCAAAATTCTGCCCCAGTAATTGATTTGTGAGAAAAAGTGATTTTGATAGAATTTTGAGTTGTATCGAGATATGCAAGGAGAATGATCTTTAATGGAATTTTTGAGACCCTCTCAAAAATTCTTCCCCAGTTACACAATAAAAGAGAAAATGAAAATTTTTATTATGATAAGACCGAACAACCATAGGTTCTCCTACATATCCCTTCTTAAACGAGAATCATGTCTGACGTAGTTCCGGATTACAAAGAGCATAAGCGAGATATTAAGAGAACATTCTTGAGTAGCAATTGAATGGTAGATTTTGAACAACTCTATTTTCCCATATGTTAACATGGGTGTCTTAATGTGGAAAACATGAAATTAGATGGCGTAAGCCTTATTCGGACACTAGTTCAAGTAAACTTTGGCACGTTCACATTTGACCATTCATTGTTGCAAAGTCCTTCAAGAGTATGACCTTAGTATCAATCAGTTGTTGAATCTTGTATTTCAAATCACGACATTCTTCTATCGTATGACCTTTCATTCCTGAATGATAATCACAAAATTTAGAGGATTCAATCCATGATGCACGCGTATTCATCATTATTTCATTGATAGGACTAATGTGATCGGCAATCCTTAACTTTTCATAAAGTTGGCCTATAGGCTTAATCAGAGGAGTATAAGTTTTTCCAAGTCTCTCCTCAACCTTTAAGAGGTTTTTGTGAATATGCAATCGAGCGATGACTTTGTCATTGTGGACAATATATGTTGGTTGTTCATATGGCCAAGGAGGCCTTTGGTATAAATATGCGGTCGAGTGATGACTTTGGCATTGTGGACAATATATGTTGGTTGTTCATATGGCCGAGGAGGACTTTGGTACGAAGAGGCGCATGATGCCAAGGAACTTGGTATAGTGGTGTTTCGTATCAAGGAGATTGCATAGTAGGATGATGCGGGTCTGGAGAAAAATATTGAGATCTAGGAGCATATGCATGATGTTGTGGAGGATATGGGTGATTTGGAAAATGGATGTTCTTTAGAGGCATTTGAAATGGATCTTGGTTGACTTTGAGAAGTTGAGTAATTTGGAGGAGGAATATTTTGGAGAGTGACTTGACTTGTGAAAGGTGACATATCCATGTTTGTCTCCAATAGGGTTGGCGGAGAGTAAAAACTTGGCCCACCGCGCGATTCCACCCTCTTCTTTCTAACTTCGTTTTTTCTGGTCAAGGCGTGATGACCGAAAAAACTCTTTGGAAAGACAAACTTCCCCCCCCCTTTCAATAGTCTTACACATAACCTTGTCATTAGTAACGTCCATTTGGAACGTTGGGGAATCCTCGTTGGTAGAGAAGGAAGAGAATCCATTTTTTTGCTCGGTTGTGGTAAAACCCTGGCTACATATTAACCATTGGAAAGTATAAAATAGAATAAAGCAAAAAAAAAGCCCAAGTCAGAACATTGGTATAAGTTGTTATATCAACAACATTCCTTTAAGATTAAAATCCTAAATGCAAAGACCCTCATTGAGGCCAGAGTTAGGCCGAAACGACAAGGGAAATAGGATAACATGGGGGAAATCATCCTAAATTCTTAAATTTTGGAAGTATCGACTCCAAGATCATGGAGCCAATTGACCACTTGTATAGAGAGAGACTTCTTGTCTCATGTTCAACACACTATGTGCCCATATGTTTTCACTTTCATGGACGAGCCCATGGTATCCTTCTCCACTTGATGTTGGGACTTTAGACTCTATCAAGATCCATATGTAGTACTCATGTGTGTATAAAGCTTTTCGTGCACCCATAGGAATGGTCAACACACTCTCTCATCATCGAAGTATGTTGTGGGCTTGTGGTTTATTTAATCCAAACTCATACTTAAATTTCTCCACGTCAGAACGGAGTGGTATGACATGAATTTTCCAAAATTGGCAAAGTACTTGAAGTGGCGCATATGTTCGAACGCCTTCTAAGACAATAAGCACAATAAAGTATAGGTCGTCCTCTCTTACTATGGCATTAGGCGTGGACACCCAATAGAGCTTCCATTGGATTCGGCGGCTTTCCAGCTCTATCAAAAATATCTGCCAATCCACAAATCCTACAGATGTGGAGAAATGTGCCAACCTTCTGGAATGGTTATCAATCTTGTTGCCTTGACCAAGAAAAGTGTCTACCACGTTGGATCTATTGTGAAAGTTATCGATATCCCATAGTTGAAGTAGAAGGTTGTGTACCTCAAAGAACATTATACTATCGACACATACTTGACAAACTCCTCATTATCTCCGCCAGGATCATGGGCACTATAGTTTTCCTAGGCTCGCCCCCTGTTTGAGCTAGGTCTCAAACCATGTATCTTAAAAATGTGTTGATTCTTCCTCTTGTTTTAGGAAAAACTAAGGATCCTAATAAGGCGATTGCAAAGGAATCCTAAAGATACTTTTTCCATTCCTCAACGGAGCACTCAAATAAATAGCTATAAGTGTAGTAGCTATCATCTCGGCTGAATCGTGAGTATAAGAAGTCTAAATGAGTCCACCCAAGTTCTAAAGAAGTTCAGATTAGAGCAAACTTCATCCCCATAGTTTTAATAAATTCCCTTGATGATGGATTATAAGGTACCATCATTTCACACTCATGATATGGCAGGTCGATGAAACCACTAATTTTTTAATTGTGGGTGTCAAGTTGCAATTTGTAAATCTGAAAATCATCCTCAAAGGGTCCCAAAATCTCTAGTAGCGCCCTAGTCCGATAAGAGTTTGGCGTGACAAAGATAAGAAATGTGAGGCCATCCAATAATTGATTAATCACCATTTCCCGTTCTATTTATGGCCATCCACCATCTTCTAAGTCTGTGATTCACCTCTGTGACCATTTGATGGTTTGGAATTCATACCCATCCATGACTCTGCAAATAAAATAATAAGCAACTTCTAAACTCCATTTTGGCAAAGTTTACTTGATTTAATTATTATGATCACGTTAACACATGAATATGCAATTTTTCTAGCAGGTGCTGGGGCATTTTAGACGATAGTGTGTCTATTAATTATGTGGATTGACACCAAGGGTCAAACCACCTAAGGATTATGCAACATGTACGACCTAACTAGGACTTCTAAGAGTTGGGTTGACATGGAATTTAAAGAGATTATATGTGAGAGGCTCGTGGCTTTGCGGTAGTAAAACTATCTGCACGTCCATGCATATGCCGACTCTCTATAATGGGTATTTGAAGAAAAGAGGAGTAGTTGTGGGAGGTGAAAAGGCACAACATCACGAGAACCAAAATGAATAGAAAGTAAGAGGGTCCCAATTGGGGGATGTATGAACGGAGCAAATTATCGAAGGTGTAACGTTTAGCATATAGATTGGAAAGCGGTAACACACGTTGTTTTATGAAAGTGATAAATAAACATATGAATAAACATAATTAAAGGAAAGTAAACTATAAACAAATTAAAAATCATATAAATAAGAATAAAGGGTAAAATATGCAATTAAACAAATAAGGGAAAATAGAAATGGTGAAACATGGCAATAAACAAATCAGAAAGAGGGAAAGGGGTGGAACATGAAAAGAAGACAGTAAATAAGGCAACAAAATAATAACTAAACATGGTAAGCACTAACAAATATTGAAATAACCAAAATAAAGTAAAACTCACATAAATAAGCATGAAACATGTAATGGTAAGAACCAAATATCCCAGCGGAGTCGTCATTCTGTCACACCCCATTTTTCATCAAAACGGGTTTTGTGCATGACCTAATAACTCTTTTGGGATTCAGGGTTTTGAAGAGTCGCCACCTAACGAATTAAGGCACATTAGGGAACCTATCTAACTTTACTAAGTCTAGATAAGGTCAACTAACCAGAGATTAGGGTAAGGGTTCAAATTACCTCAAGGGGAAGATGTTAGGACCCCTTCAAGGTCCATAAATGTGGGTCCGGGCCGTATCTCATGCAAGTTATGTGGGGTTTACAAGTAGCAAATAAGGTAACTTCATCATTTTTGTTTTAACATGCTAGATAGGTTATGACATAATATTAAACAATTAAAAAAATTAATTATTTAATTAATTTAAACATGGGAAGATACGTGATAGCAATAAATAAACAATTAAGTTCATTTTTTATTTAATTTAACATACAAGACTATGTGATATAACAAGTTGAACAAATAGCTCATATTATTATTTTAATTAATATTTAAACATGCTAGTCTAACAGATAACAATAAAATATATATACTAAGCAATTAATAAAGAGATAAGCGAGAGGATAGAAAAGAGAAAAATAAATAAGCAAACAATTTTGTTATTTTATATTTAAACTACCCCAAGTAACTACAATTATCAAACAAATAAAGGGGTACAAGGGAAGGGAGACTCAAAAGATACTTTTTGGATCAACACTCGACTTCTCTTTTTATTTTCCGATAGGTTGTCGTATAGGGACGGACAATACCAAGCTTTGTCTTTCAAGACATAGTCGATGTCATCATCTCCATAGGGACAACTACCCCTACCCCACCACCGCATGCGTGTCGTACCTAAAAGTGTGCTTAGTCCTCCCAGCTTAATGTCCAAGAGCCATTAGACTTGATAAGGGTGGGTTTAGACAAATAACAATATAAGGCCATCTCATATAACACCCAGTCAACAAGCAAACACACATAAAGTGCATTTAAGCATGATAATTTCAATTGTCTATATATTACTGTAGACATACGTTGGCAAAGAAGGTCTTCATGCTAAAGTGTGTGAACATACAAATACACAAAGTTATAATAACAAAAAATTAACTATGAGAGGACAAAGATTATGACATGGATGCAGATTTTAGTATATAATTGATCTAAAATAAGTACAAATTAATGACATAACAAATTTTTATTTTTTGTTGATTTCCAAGTAGTAAAGAAGTGATTACACATGCATTTATTTTTAAAATAGTAGCAAACTAATTAAGGCAGAAAATGTTATTTAGAACTCTGAATTTTATTTATTTAAAACAGAAAACTTTTTAAGAAAAAATTTGACATGCAAAAAATAGTAATTGAGAATGATTATATTTTGGGCAGTATATTAAAGTAGCAAATTTATTCATTAATGTTGAAAGTCATTTTAAAAACGATAATTTTTTTTCAGAACACTAACAGTTGATTATTAATGCTGGAAATACATTTAGGCAGAAAAAAAATACGCATGCAAGCCAATACTATTTTAAGGCAATAATCACTTTAAAATGCAAAATAATATAAAGACCAGATTTAATTCAGGAAAACCAAGTAGCGATTTTGAGGAATCTGATTAATTATTTTATTCTATGATTTGTATGAAAAGTTGATAAAAGTCCATATATTGAACAACCGACAGTTCTTGACAACAGGAAACACTTAATTAACATTCATGTCAAGGAATACAATTATTAAACTTTACATGAGGTTTAGTTTCAAACATTTAATTAGACGAGATTAATCAAGTGATCAAGCAAAGATGACTTTATTTCATACATATATATAGTTAGAGAGTTTTACAAACATTACAAGCAGAAAAAAAGAACAAGAAACATAAAAATAAATGAAGCTTTGACTGAATTTTCTTCTAGGTGACTCTTCAACATCTTGAACTCTAAGTTCAAAACCTTCCAAAAGGGGTAATGTAACATATATGCAATTGAAAATAATTATAATATAAAATACTTATAGTAACAAATTATTTTCGTATTTGCGTATATAAACAACACATATAAGAAATAAAAAGGTCAAAGCATAGTCATAGAAATATTACCACACATAGGGAGAAAGGATAGGGAAACTAACTTGGATGCTTCCGGTTAAGTAGAAAAGAAAATCAGCAATGTAGACAACTTAATTCCACTTTCGACCCGAACACAGCAAAGTAGCACAGAAGAGCACTTGAATATTTACCGGAATCTTAATTTATTTCAAGAGTAGTGATAATATATGCAACGAGAGAATAAGAGAGTTAATAAATCTAGCTCTTGTGGTAATAAGTGAGTGAATGAGTTGAGTGATGAGAGAATGAGAGGAGTAGTCCTTTTATATAGCGAAGAGTGGGAACAAATAAGGAAAAGAAATATTTAAAGAAATCAATTAACTATCACATTTTTCTTACACAAACGGAGAACCAAAATCAAAAAATATCATTACCAAATATTCACACCCTAATAATTTCAGAAAATGGTAAGAAGTTATAATTTAGTGGCAAGATATACGGTTTTAAAATAAATTAACAAGTTACAGCCAGCAAATTTTATGCATTTCTTAAAGGGAAATAATCAATAGATAGTATTCATTAACAGACACATTAAGGACGTCAGCCAATATAAAACATGAAGTTTAAATCATTACCAACAAAAGATCAGTAAATATTGGGCAGTAGCAAAAAATAAGTCGGATAGCCGGATGCGAAAATTCATACGTATTAAAAATTATATCATTACTAGATCCATTTACGGGCCTAAAACATATAAACACAACACCAAATGTTATCAAATCTGAAAGAAGTCTTCAAGAGCTAACAAAATCATCACTAGTATAGTTCACCCACCTTTACACATCTTTTATAATGATAATTAATTACCATCTAAGAATAACTATGATGTAATTAAGCAAAAAGGGGTAACAACTTCGATAAACTTATGAACAATCAATTCAAAACTAGTAGGTAAATATAAAGTGGAAACACCTGGACGATCTGAGGAGATCCTGTGGTCAGAAGCACTAGTCCATTTGAGCTCTCAGCTTGACGCAAGTGGTTTGTTACTATCTCGCCTCTAGGCAAGATTTGTTTGTTGGAGTTGTTGTCGGCCTGGGGTTCTGCCGGAGTTGTATCTATTGTTGTTTCCGCTGCTCGCCCTTGGCTGGATTTTGATCCTCGCCGGAGTTTGGCTGTTGAGAATAGACGGGAGGGGGGGTAAAGGAATAAAGAAAATTGGGGAAAACAGAGGATCGCGGGAAGAGAAGGAAGGAAGATGAGAGGGAGAAAATGGGTAGTCGGGGTCTAATGCTCGTCGGATCCCTTCGAGGAAGGATAAGAAAGCGGGTAAGGGGAGAAGAGATTAGGAAAAGAGACAGAGGCGGCTAAAGAGAGGTGTGGGAAGAAGATGAAAGTTTAGGTTTTGGGTTCTTTAGATGTAGAGATAAGGGTTAATCTAGACCCTTGAATCAATTGAGATGTAGCGCTAAGATTTGATCTTGGATTTAATGAATTAAATGGATGGATGAGATTAAAAGATGAAATCAAAAAATCAAATCGGATTAGATTTGGAATGGCCAAAATTACAATAAAATTTGCTAGAACTTAAATGAAAGGGTGACTATAATTGAAATAAAATTGAAATTAGATAGGCTAGAATTGAAAAAATTAGAATAAAATGGGCTACAATTTAAATGATTTTGAGGAGATTTTAGGAATTACTATTAAATTAAAATACTACATATATTAAAAAAATTTATATAATTTAAATCACTTAAATTTTAAAACATTCAAAATTTATTAATAATTTTAAAACATTTTAATAATATTTACAATAATTTTATAAAGTAAACATACCAAAATATACAATTTTTAAGAAAAATTGACTAAAATTCTAAACTTTAAATTAATTTTACAATAGGCATTTAATTGAATAGTATTCCTAAAAATGGTTAAAAGGTCGGTCGAAATTGGGTTTCAACACTAATAAAGTTCCTTCCAAATTCCCTAAGGATCGTGATGATAGGGTGTCTAACCCTATGCCTAATAATGGAATGGATACTAGTTCACCAAAAAAGAAGCCCACTTGTGCCAAGTGTGGAAAAGTTCATTTGGGTGAATGCTTAGTTCGAACGAGGCAATTGTTTTTGTTGTGGCAAGAGTTGCCACAAGGTTAGGGATTGCCCTATGTGAAACTTCAAAAAATTGTTGTGGTCAATCTCAAGAAAGTGGTTCTAATGATACTCCGAAGAAGAATCTCTTTTACGCTCTCGGCTTTAGGAGTGAGCAAGAGACTCCCCCCGATGTGGTGACCGGTAATGTTGAAAGTCTACTCTATTGATGTATATGCTTTACTTGATCCCGGTGCTACCTTGTCTTTTGTTATTCCTCAAGTAGCTAAAGAGTTTGAAATTTTTCCCGATATCTTGAATGAACCTTTTATGGTGTCTACCCCGGTGTGTGATTTGCTGGTTACAAAAAGATTATATAGAAATTGTCCAATAATATTTCCTAATAGAGTTACTCATGTTTAACGAGTAGAACTTGATATGTTTTATTTTGATGTCATATTGGGTATGGATTGGTTGCATGCTTGCTTTGCCTCTATAAATTGTAGAACGAGGGTGGTAAATTTCCAAATGAGTCTGTTTTAGAGTGGAATGGGGAAAATTCTATTCCTAAAGGTCGTATCATATCTTGTTTAAAAAGATGCAAAATGATCTCTAAGGGGTGTTTATAGCATATAGTAAGAGTGAAAGATTTAGACTCTGAAATT
This sequence comes from Solanum habrochaites, assembly GCA_027704765.1. Classification (NCBI taxonomy): domain Eukaryota; kingdom Viridiplantae; phylum Streptophyta; class Magnoliopsida; order Solanales; family Solanaceae; genus Solanum; species Solanum habrochaites. Next base: position 37,034,163 of record JAKWJA010002499.1, on the reverse strand, counting down.
CCTCCCATTGAGTCGGTCCCTCTAGTGAGGGAATTTTCGGAGGTCTTTTCTAATGATCTTCCAAGTATTCCTCTCGAATGGGAAATTGATTTTGGTATCGACTTGTTACCGAATACAAATCCTATTTCAATTCCTCCTAATGGAATGGCTCCGAACGAATTGAAAGAGATGAGGCTCAACTCAAAGATTTAATAGACAAAGGCTTCATTAGACCTAGTATTTATCCATGGTATGCTCCGGTTTTATTTGTGAAGAAGAAGGATGGGTCCCTTAGAATGTGCGTGCTTATGCAACATGGGAAAGTAATATCCTATTACTCTAGAATACTTAAGGTGCATGAGAGGAACTATCCAACTCATGACCTTGAGTTAGCAGCCGTGCTATTTTCTTTGAAAATATAGAGGCATTACTTGTATGGTATTCATGTAGATGTGTATACCGACAACAAGAGTCTTCAATAAGTATTTACTCAAAAGGAGTTGAATCTCCAATAAATAAGGTGGTTGGAATTGCTGAAAGATTATTACAAGAGTGTTCTCTACTATCCCAGCAAGGCCAATGTTGTTACGGATTCTCTAAGTCATATGACCATGGGTAGTGTGTCTCATGTAGAGGAAGCTAAGAAAGACCTAGTGAAAGATGTTCATCAGTGTTGGCTAAATTGGTGTAAGTTCACGATTCTCTCACATCTGGTTTTATGATCCATCATAACTAATCATACTTTGTGGTTGAGGTAGTCCAAGAAATACCTTGTCAACCATTGAAGGATTTGAATGAAAATTGGTTTCTTGGGTAACTTAAAATCATTCACTAAGGGGGATGTTGGTCTTAAGTTATCCAGGAAAGTTTTTTATATTCCCATGTAAGACTTGAGAAAATATCGATTCTTGAGGAAGCTCATGGGTCCCGTTACTCAATTCATCCGGGTTCGACAAAGATGTACCATGACCTTACGCAAGTGTTTTGGTGGGAAGGTTTGAAAAAATACATAATGGAATTTGTTGCTAAGTGTCCAAATTTTCAACAAGTGAAAATCGAACACCAAAGTCGGGTGGTTTACTTATAGAAATCCAAATTCCTACTTGGAAGTGGGAAGAAATCAATATGGATTTTGTGGTAGGTTTGTCTAGGACAAAAAAGCAATATGACTCTATATGGGTTGTTGTGGATAGGTTGACCGAATCCGCTCATTTTATTAACGTCAAATCTACTTACTTGGCGGAGGATTATGCAAGGATCTTCATAGATGAGATTGTGTGTCGCCATGGTCTTTGTTTCCCATCATAGCGGATAGGGTGCCGCAGTGACATCTAGTTTTTGGAGTCATTCCAAGAAGGGGAGGTACAAGGTGAAGTTAAGCACCCTTTTCATCCCCAATGGATTGTCAGAGCGGAGCGTAACTATTCAACTCTTGGGACTTAATCTTCTATATTGTTTCAAAGGAATTCGGATAGCATTTGTGCCTTCAGTGGAGTTTGCTTACACAATAGCTACCATTCATCTATATATTGCTCCTTATAGCCTTGTATGTAAAGATGTTATATCTCCAATTAGATGGTTTAAAGTAGGTGAGTCTTCATTTTTGGATCCCAATTTGATTTATAAGACTTTTAAATTCTTCTTGTTTAGCAATATGTTGTGCATTTTGATATGGTTATTCTTTATGAAATGATATTGAGCATGTGGTAAGTTGAATTTTTGCATAATTGACTCATATATAGTATGTTGAGCTCATATTATTGTGTGAATGAAATTCCTGATAATGTGATTTTTAGCCTTATTGTGTGGTAATTGATGTTTTGAATTGTTATGTGTACATACCATGATTGATTTGTAAGTCATGTTGTCATGTACTATTGATTGGTTGGGCTTCTATTCTCTGAGTCTATTCCTTCCTCTTTAAAGACTTTAGTGTCATTTTGGGACGAATGTTCCTAAGGGGGAAATAATGTAACACTTTGATATTCTAAGATATGTTCTAGAGCCTAACATGAGTATCAAGGTTTATACACTTTTTAAGGTCAATTTTAATGAATATAAGTCATATACGAAGTCTAGAATCAAAACGTCAAGAACGTCCATGACATCCGGAAATTAGTTCAATGAGGTACTAGCGTGCCTTAGCCTATTTGACTAGATTTTCTGAGTCAGAAATTGATGAATTTTGGTGGAAGGGTGTCTAACATGCATTAGTGTTGATTCAAAGTTTAAACTTCCAGGTTCGACTACCCAAGGACCACCCAAGGGCCCTTGAAGTGTACCCTAGCATTAGGGGGTCAAAGGCTGCCCAAGGAAGTGTCCACCAACAATCCACGATCCATAGTCCAATCGACATGGCATGGACTGCTTCCATCGATGGTCACTTAGCCAAATTTTTGGAATCCTTTAAAATTGAAATTCTCTGAACTTATCAATGAGTGTCCAGCACGGAGGTGAATAGTGCCCGTTAATGGACACACGATCGGTCGTTCATGGTCTCGTCTGTGGAGCCACTGTTTTGCTGCATGTTTTTATTTAAATCATTTAATTAGTTGGATTAGTTAGGAGGTTAATCAGGGTTTATTGGAGGTCTAATTAAGTTAATTAACAACCTCTATAAATACCTAACCTAATTAGACTAACCTAAGCTCTCATAATTCCCACAAAAAAACACCAAACTCTCTCATTCTCTTCTTTCTCCTCTTCTCCCAGTGAAGAACACCATAGAAGTCAATTCAGGGGGTTACAAGACTGAATAACCAAGTTTCTCCATAAATCTTACAACATTAAGGCTATGTGATTCCTTTCACCTGGGACTTCTTGTCCCCAAATGGGGTTTTCCATCAAAGTGATTTCAAAGTACATCAAGGGGGTCTTTTCCAATCTTGAAATTGCTCTTGTGAATTGTCCTTTGGTTTTTTATTTATTTTGGATATTATGATATTTAAATTATTATAACTCAATTATGTATTTCTTGATCGTTGGTACTAGTTTGTAGAAGATACTTATTCACAAACCTCCTGCTTAGCTATGATGATTATATTTACAGGGATAGACCTTATGACCCCTACATAAGCAATGATGATTAATAAAGACCTTAAGACACTTCATAAGGTCTTAGCTTTGCCATAATACTTGACGGCAAGTTTGACTCCCTATTAGGTGATACTCATCCTATCGATTCCATGAGATGAGGCTCCGGATTGCCAAGTGGCAATTAAAGAGTTTTATACCTTCTCCTTTTCTATTTCTTCTTGATCCTATGTTTGCCCCCCTAGTAAGACTAAGATTAGTGGATCCCTAGAATGCTACGTTTATGTTTGGTTTTACTTGGTCGGTAGACCACCTTCCGCGTGTCAGGTTTTTACAACACTGATCCACACTTAGCTCTTGTGGTCTATGTCGTTGAAGTCAAGTGTTCCCTAAAATCAAAAAAATAATGAATTACAAACCAAGAAGGTGCACTTAAGATATTTGACTTATCTTAGGTAGGGTAATTGGACTCTACCTGATGTCTTGCACGTAGTGTGCCTTGAAAGAAAGCTATTAGAGATATTGTTCTTATATACTATATGATTATAATGGTACATGTTATGTATATGATATCTTTCACTTGAATTGATACACATGATGATGTTTTGACTTTTGAACATGTTTGTTCTTTTTCTTTCTAAAAGTTGATCATAAGTAATCGTAATATATTTTATGTTAACTTGGATTTAGTCTGGTCTTATTGGTTACGTGATTGAGTAAGGTTATGGGCTTTGCTTGGTCGATTACACTTGTTTACTTAAATGAGGTTCATGTGGGTAATTTTTCTTGCTTGGTTATGTTTAATGAACTCTTATATGCCTTGTGGTTGTTATAAATTGCGGTAGAGTTGCTTGCTAGTGTTCACTTATGAGTGATATACATATTGACTTGAGTATACTTGGAATTGTTGGTCTTGTGATGTACATTCTTATGACTTAATGAATATGTATTGATGATTGGTATGGTCTTCTTGAATGTGCATAAGGCTTTTCAAAGTAAATTGCATACTTTAATTAATTATCCCTTTTTAGCATGATTTCATGATATATGTGCATATAGTCTCATATTTTGTACAAATGGTGTACAAACCCCATTTCTCCCTTTTCCCCTACATTTTAGGTTCAGATCATTAAAGGGATTTGAGACAACTTTGAAGAAGACTTAAAATTCACAATTATCCAAGTTTGGTAGGTCCTCACTTTCCGAGGGCAATGTCAATATCAAGCTTATGAAGTTATTCTAGTTTTAAGACTTATGTTCTTTCCTTTTAATTTGAGTACTAAACATTGTATAGCCTATATGTGACTTTATTACATTTATGTATGGGCTAGGCCCAAATTGTTATACTCTTGTTAGATGGTTGTGAGATGAGACCTCCATTTGAGACTAATGTTAATATCTTAGATCTCTTGTGCAATTAAAGTATAGACTGATATGTATCTTCCTATAAAGAATGGTCTACGTACACTCGATATAAATATATGTTTATGGGAGGTCTATGTAAACCTCAATGGACAGTAATGAAAAGTTTTTTTTAATCTCTGTCTTTTTGGGCTATGATGTAATGATGTTAAGCTAAGAGTCCTAGTCTTAGTCCCTCAAGAGGATGACGACGCCGATACGTCTAGGGGTGCTCCCCCGGTGTGATAACACATGATGGTACCATCTCATTCAATATCCACTCGGTGCTTAGCATTATTCCCGATGGAGTATTTAGACATTCATTATTTTCATTCATTATTATAGAATAAAACTAGATTCACCGCCTCAACTCATGAATGAGTACTCATATCAACCGCAACATTCATTCATTAATTGGAAAGCTAAAATAAGGATATTGAGATTGTTGCTAGACACTATGTCTCAACTCTCGGATGATCATCCGTCTCAAATTGCACATTCTTCATTTGTTATAAAGAGATATAGAGATTGCTACCATGCACTTCGCCTCGACTTACAGATGAGCTTCCATCTCCATTCCCACATTCATTCTTCCATTGATTCTTTCATACATTCATTCATTTATTAGTAAGAGATAAAGAGATTTCTAGTGGAAACTCCACCTCAACTAAGGGATGAGCATCCATCTCCATTCCCACCTTCATTCATTTATTAGAGTTTAATTGAGAATAACCTCTCGATAGACTCAACATTCATTAACATTAGTATAGAACTTCATTGATTATTTATTCATTCTTCATTCATGAGTGTGTATGTGAGAATAACATTTCACATAATTATCATTTTCATTCACAAATGTAAATAAAGAATAAGATAACACCTTTGCATTCAAGATATAATCATAAGTTAAATAGAAGTAAACACTTCCACCATAAGTGGATCATACCTAAATACATGACAATTTTATATCATTAAGAATCAATCTCAACTTATAGATCCAAGACACTACAAGAGATAATACAGTTGACATATTTTCATAACCAATTTCATCATCCACATAAGAAATTCAACTTGAACTCATTCATAACTTCCCTTTATAGATCATGTTATTCATATCATAAATACATGAAAACCTCACCTCAATAATATATAACTAATGACGTGAATTCATAAACTAACTTCATATAAATACATATTATTCATTATACTTCCATAATTAACTGACTCAAAATCAATGTTTAAAATAAACAAGTTTAGAGAAAGGCATGGGTTCTTGAAGGAATTCAATGAAATTCATATTTAAATCATCAACCAAATCACAATTCAACATTAAAAGGCTTTGAAATTTTTTTAAAAGTGAACCCAAGCTTTGATTAAAAAGTAGGATTTTTATCATTGAAAGACTTTTAAATCGATTTTGATTTGACTAGTTGAGTGATCGATTAATCAACGATGAAGGATCATCATACCTTATACTTGAAGAATCCAGAACAACTTTAAATCTCTCAACCCTAGCTTGAAGTTTACGTAAATCTCCAATGGAATTCTAGAGAGAAGATATATTAAGAGGGAGGGTTTTGATTAGACATATGAAGTCTAATGAATTAAAGTCATTATTTTAGGGTCTAATAACTATTTGTAGGAGGTTATTTAAATAACTAAACTTCTATACCCCTAAGTTTATTACCAACTAACCCCCAACTAAACTAAAAACTACCAAAACAGTTCCCATCTACGGCAAGCCTACCACGGATCGTAGATCAATCTACAAGTCGTGGTTGGCTTACATGGTTTGGTAGTGTGGTTCTATATTTTGATGTCTCAAAGAAAATTTTATTATGCGTCCACGAGGTCAATCCATGTACCATTGTATGGTCCACTGGGTGTGGTTTGCCACCGTAGATCACCACAGAGATCAAACCATGATGTCCAGACAGCTTTGGAGGACTATTTTAGGGTCCTCAAGGACCACTCCAGTGGTTTTCGTGGAGTGATAACTAGAATTTTAACCCCTAAACATGATTTTCTTAGCATATAACTTATTTCTACAAGCTCCAAACTTCAACAACAAGGCCTCAGAACACACCAGCTCAAATGACTTGTTTTCGGACGCTATAATCATTTCTTGTCTTTTGAGATCAATTCTCTTAAAAAAACTTCAAAATCCATTTATCATAATTTTATAAAGTTCTCAACTTCAAACTCTTATGTTAGGCTCTAGTTCTTTTTATTTCATTTTAGAATCATTACATTAATCGACAAGGGAACTTTCAAGTCTACTTTGTGCTAGGAGTTTTTATTGAAGTTAATTGATATCCAAAATCTTTTCCACTCTAAAGAATTTATTTCCACATATACAGAAATTTTATGAATCACCCTATATGACCCTACAAGTAAATGAAAAATACTTCGAATCTTAACTTAAAATTTTTTTGGGTGTTACAATATCTCTCCCTTGCATCATTCGTCCTCGAATAATGGTTAAAAGTGAGGATTGAAGGGGTAACTCTTATTATATTCAAACCTAACTCAAAATCACGAAGTACTTAACATAGGGTGATTATTCAAATCTAAATCACAAGATCTAAGTTCTATACCTCCATAAGGAATCTCATCCCAAGAACACTACTCCTTCTCACTACATTCAGATAAAAATGAACTCATATCACGGAACACCTAATGTATCACACATTGGACACGTGCTACCAACACCACATTCAAACCTAGTACTATAACAACACCATGGATTCCTACTAACTACTCCTTATAAGAATTCCTCATTCTCTTACAACTTCTACCAACAAAAATTTCATGCATTGTTACGAGGAACTGCCTTATTACTTATACCGTATATCCTTCTCCCTCCACATTTAAAACCTTAAATTGAATAAGCAAACCAACATAAGAAACATCAACCTTCTCCTTCTATCATCACTCAACTACTATCATCCCCATCCCTCTCTAACTAAAATGGATTACTAAGAGGGATTTAGGGCGAAAGATCATAAGAACGATTCATTCGATATGTATGATAAAATAAAATGCATACCATAACATATAACATTATGTTGTTAGCCATTGAGAGTAAATAATAATTGGCAATTTGTGCAGACTAGACTATTGGTTGAGACATGATCTTATATCAATCATATCTTCTATTATGAGATGATAGGCCATAACTTTATAGGTTAAGCTTGAGATTGAATGGCCAAAATCTTTGCCCTTCATTCTAGAAAGTATGCATCAATGTGAATCTCTCTAAATTATATGAGCATAGGTCATGAACATAATTTTGATATAAGAGCATCATCATAATATTGTAATGACTGAACTTTTAGAAACACGCAAGATTATGAATGGATTGATATATCACGAGAACTCTTTCTGAAGACAGTACTATCTCATCCTCAAAAATTCACTAGATTTCTCATCTTAATATCTCCCCCTTAGGTATAAAAGTGACACTTTAAAGTTACAAATCTATTTCATCATCTTTATAAAATACTACATTCCCTTTTATCTAATACTCAAAATAAACTTATATCATGGCTACTTAGGTACTAAGATTCCTTATAAGACCTCTTTCTAAGATACTTCTCTTAACATTTTCATGTTAGCTTTTAAGGTTGCTTAATCTAATTTTAAAGAAAAATAACGCTTACATATGTTTATTCCATATTAGTAGCTCAAATATACTATCTAGGCACACATGAAAACGCGTAAACTTAATTAGAATCTTATTTGACTATATACAATATTGGGTATACCTCTTAAAACTCTTGTTAATCTAGTGACTTAGGCATACTTAGTTTGTCTCATATAAACATTTTCATCTAAAATTATAATCTGATACTCATACAATTCATATCCATTGCAGCTAACACCTCAGTTCCTCACCTACTCTATGTCAAATCCACCAGATCATATCTAAAAACTTACATCATAACCCTCATGTTGTCATTTTTTTAAACACGACACTCATATCAATTCAAATTTAATGTTTACTACTAAGCACATATATCAATATACTTACTCACTAACTATACTTACATACAACTACTACGCAAATATACGAAACAGTCGCCCCCTAAGACCTCATGACATGTAGTCAACCTTTATCTCTCGATCTGCACATTTACAGGTTGCTGTCATATTCTATTTCACAACTTAAGTACTATTTACCAACTCGTTATACATCATTTTTTAATTTAGTTTTTAAACCTCTTAATATCATTGGCTCTCCCTACAAAATAATAAACTTAGATTCAATATATCATCAAAAATTTCTTTCTAGTTAAAGTACACTCTAACGCATCCTAACTAGTAACTATTTGCCTATCCTCTATAATTATCTCTAAACAATATTATTATTCCTTATTCTACTAACAAATGAAAAGTAATCATTAAAAACTTACTAGGTGGATGACTACAACAACATAACTTTCCTCATCATTGTCTCCGTTTCTTAGATTACACAACCTCTTTATGCATTCTTCTAACTTTGGGAATTCTTACTACTACTGCTTATAGTCTCATAACTCATACTATATTTTTGGATGAAATTACTACCCAAGCTCTAAAACGCGCTTCCTCATATGGGCCTCAATTTAAATAAGTTGAAGGAAAAGAGTCTTGGAATGAATCTCTCTTTTAGCTAGAACGCACGAATCATATAGATAAAAGTGTATTCTTTCAAAACACCACACTTAAATGATTCATGGGCTTCTTTCAATACATGGCTTCCTCAAAACTTTTGCAATTAGTAACTCATTCATATGGAACTAACGTTGCTTTTCAACTACCATGAGTATGAGGGATAGTCGAATGGATATGAGAAACGCATGACTTAGAATAAATTCTTTATGAAACAGTTCCATTGCATGATTTAGCATATGAAAGAAGGATAATTTGTCCTAAATGTATGCATTTCTTTGTTTATAAAAGTGGGGCCCTCACAACCATTAACAAGATCCAACAAACACGGCTTCATAGACATCCTAAGATATTTAAACTTTGTGCTTTGTTACCAAGTTTTTATTACTCTAGCTACAACACCTGAAAAAGGATGACACGTAGACCCTTGTGGTTTCCATTAGACCCTCATATTTTGCTACCTACCAAGCGGAATTCTAAACTGCAACCGACATAACTTAAAATGAATCAAATTCATGCAACTAAAATAATCAAAAAAAGATGTTTGTACAATACTCAAAAGAAAGTAATTATAGAGAACTCCTCAACTCTATCAATCTACGAATCCTCTATTACTCAAAATGGATATAGGGAGAGACCCACGACATCTTCAGAGAACTAACTAGAAAGTAAATGTGGAGACCTTTGGAATTCTAAGAGGTTAACCAAAGCTAACTGAAGGATAAAGTGATCTCAACTAATCGCATGTACATAATCCCAAATACTTGTATCTGCATCATAAAAGGATACAAGTTGAATGACATCATTACATGGAATGTACGAGTAGGTAATATGGCTAAGTAAACAAATAACTTAACTAAATGACTGAAAGCAACTCACCTGAAACAATACTTGAAAATTAAGTGAAAACCATTTAAGCTTTACAATAAAATATACAATAAAATCAACATGAAAAAATATACTTTATTTGTGGGGTGTTTCTCTAACCAACAATCAATACCATGAGCCTAGTAATAAAACAACATTTTTCCTCATGTTGACAAGTTCATCCTATACTTTCCTGAGGTATAGGATGATATTGTGACTGTGTATCCATCTAATTAGCCTTCTAAACGGCATTGAGGAGTCGCATGAACAATAATACTATCTTATCCTATGTTGGCTACATAATTCTATGGGACTTCCGAATCATAAAAGACTCTAACCCAACTCAATGTTTGATACTACAAAAATAATTGATATAACTTTGTGCTCAGTTTACCCAATACAAAGAATGGACTTCTTACATTACTTTAAATACTTTACAAAACATGATACGTGTTAACCTTCTTGAAAACATGCACTTATGAACTTATCTTTCAAGTCCAATGATTAACATAGGTACATATGCATATAAATATATGTATAAGTAAAATAACATTAAAAGCTCTCAAGTCTTTGTGAAATAGTTACTTTAAAAAAAATGAAAACTCAGTTTGAAACACAATGGTTGTCTTTCAAACACTCTCAAGACTTGTAACCATATATAAACTCATTAATACAACTCTTTCTTCACTCCTTGCTCTAATATGAACCTAGCCACGATGATTAAAGTCGAGATGGTCGAACCCCACATTTGATAAGAATGTAGGCAAGATTATGTCTTAGTACAAAGTTGTTCTATATGATGGATAACATAAATTATCAACATAGGCATTACATATGGATTAGTCAAGATTAGACATACACCATAATCATAAGAGATAACAATATAAGTCATAAGCATATTTAATGCATACAAATCATATCATACTATAAGAGGAACACTTCTTAAATAACCTAAACCTCTTCTTATTAAATACATAAGTTATCACCTCTAGTCATACATATCAAGAATGGAAACTCAAGCAACAATCCAAGATAATCTAAGCCTCATAATAAGTAATTTCATATTAAAACATACTTATGATACTTCCTTGAAGTAACCTTTGGTTAGTACTTGTCCCTCTTTAGTCATACTTACTATACAAGGAAGAATACGTTTTTACTAATCAAGACAATTCATTACACAGTAATGATTACTATTTACAAATTCATAAAAACCAAGGAAAAAGACCTTATTATGCTAGACCTAGTTATCATGGAAAGGACCTCACTATGCAATTCCAAGCTACTGAGGGAAGGATACAATTTCTCAATCAAAGCTATCAGATATGGTGAGGCTTCACCAGGTCAAGTTACCATGCAAAGCACTCTATTGTGCTTTGTTCAAGCTAATCATTGGAAGGGTACTATTGCTTAATCCAAGGATATCCATAAGATCTACTAACTAAAGCTACCATGCATGGTCTTGTCGTACAAAGTCAAGTTAATCATGAAGAGATCTCCATCATTACTTCAATCTATCATATTTCAAATATGCTTTGCTTAATTTTTTTTCAAGTTCTAGAAAGAATTTGAGAGGATGAATTTTGGGATTTTTTTGGGTCTTGGAAATTATTACTTGAATGGTAAGTTTAAAGGGTTATTATCACTTATATAGGTTTGCTAGTGATAGAAACTAAAAACAAACAAGATAAGAAATGAAAACTTACTTGTTAAATAAAGTGCAAGAATCTTAAAACTGCATTAACCAATAACAATGTTTGTATGGAATGGACAAATCCCATATTTCAAAGACAATAATAATATATTTTTCTCTTCATAATTCTCCTAAAATACACATATTTATAATACACATAAAGATAACTCCTAATGGATAGAAATATAAACAGTTACTGTTGTAGATAACTTTTTTGTTATTTGGTAAAAAATTTAACTAATAGATAATTATGGATTATTATTTTATTTTTAAAAAAAAAACATAAGACATAGAAACTAATATAGATTATCCCTACATGTTGATCTCCTATACTTTCTTCTAGAGTAACTCCTTAAAGGAGCATTCGTATCAATGCTCGTATCGATGCATCTCCCTTAAAAAGTCACCTTGTCCTCAAGGCAAAAAGAAGGAAACTGATCAGCAATGAGATCATAGTTTTCTCAAGTATCCTCTTCAAGCAGACGGTCAACCCATTGAACGAGCAGTTCCAACGAAAAAGAACCAGCTTCTTTGACCCATCGATGTACAATAATCTTGGTTGGAGATATGGTGAGTTTCCAATCTTCATTAAGAGGAAGAGGGGCTGGAGGTATAATACCTTGTTGACCATGAGCTGGACAGAGCAAAGATACATGAAAATTTGGATGTAATTTGGAGGAAGCAGGCAGCTCCAGTTCATAAGCTACAGGTTCAACACATCGCACAATTTTATATGGTCGGAAAAATCAAGGTGACAACTTTTCGCACCTGTGCTAAGCCAAAGAACGTTGACGGTTAGGCTAAACACGTATAAAGACAGAATCTCCAACTTTGAAGGTAACATCTTGACAATGAGAATTAGCTTGTTGTTTCATTCGAGTTTGAGCCTTCAAAAGTTTGTCTTTGAGAACTTTCAACATGGCATCCCGATTCAAAAGTTGTTTTTCAAGTTCAGCAATGTGTGTTTATTTATTTACAAAAGGAGAAATGTATGGAGGGTCCCTACCATAAACAACCTTGAATGGGTAGTTTCTATGGATTAGTGGAAACCCGTGTTAAAAGAAACTCTGCCCATGGTAGATACTGACTCCATGTACGAGGCTACTCCATAACAAAGCATCGTAAATACGACTCCAAGCATGTGTTAACCACCTCAGTTTGTCCATTAGATTGTGAATGGTAAGATGTACCCATTCATAGCATTGTTTGATTAAGTTGAAATAACTCCTTCCAAAAAGCACTAAAAAGATAACATCCCAATCAGATTGCATTGACCGTAGAATGCCGTGAAAACATACAATTTCTCTGTAGAAAACCTAAGCAACAATCTTGGCATTATATGGGTGATAAAGTGGGATGAAATGAGAATACTTGGTGAGACGATCTACGATAACCGAAATTGCATCAAAGCAAACCGATTTGGGAAGTCCTATAATAAAATCAAGTGAGTCATTTTCCCAAATTCTATCAGGAATAGGTAAGGGTTGTAAAAGTCCAGCAGGTGCTAGTTCTTGGATTTCGCTTATTAACAAACCAATTAGTTTTGAACAAATATTTTAACATCGTACTTCATCCTTCACCAGAACAAATTGGAGGAAAGGCACTTCAAGGTTTTCAAATATCCTCCATGCCCGACAGAAGGTGTGTCGTGAGACTCTGAGAGATGCTTTTGTCAAATAGAAGATTGGTCCGGAACTACCAACCTTTCCTTAAAATAGTCTGATCCACAAGATGAAAATATGGTTGTAAGGATTGATCATGGTGAATGGCTTAAAAAATCTCACGAGTATATGTATCTTCTTGGAGAGAAATTTTCCAATTGGAAAATCTATTGGCACAGGAATAGCAAGAGCCAAAAATTCAGCATTTAATGGCCTCCTTAAAAGAGAATCGGGTCACAAATCATCTTTCCAGATTTGTAAACAATTGTGAGGTCAAAGGGAAACAATTTCATTAATAATCTTTGTTGTTAATTAGTAGTAATACGCTGTGAAAGGAGATACTTGAGGTTGCAATGATCTGTTCTGACATAAAAATGATGGCCCAGGAGGTAGTGTCTCCATTTCTGTAGAGCTAAAACAAGAGCAAGCAATTCTTGGTCATAAGTAGACTTCAAACGACTGGAAAAAGAAAGTCCCTTACTAAAATAAGCAATAGGATGGTCATCTTGAAGAAGAATAGACCATATTCCTTCTGAAGAAGCATCACATTCTACCACAAATGTTTGAGTAAAATCTGGAAGTTGTAGTACCGGAACATTTGTTAGCGGCTTGCTTTAGATGTTGGAAAGCATTCTCAGACGAGTTCGACCATTGATAAGCAATTTTCTTGGTATGTTCAGTAAGTGGTCGAGCCATCATTCCATAACCCTACACAAATCTGCGAAATAACCTGTTAACCAAAGAAATCCATGTAATTCCTTCACATTAATTGGTACTGGACACTCCAAGACAGCTTGAAATTTATCTTGATCAACACCAACCCCTTTTTTTATATCTATAACATGACCCAAAAAAGAAATATGGATTTGCCCAAATGAGCATTTAGAAGTTTTGGCATAAAAACAATTATCTCTTAGGATTTGGAGAGTAAGATCCAAGTGATTGATTTGTTCCTCAACGGTCTGACTGTACGCCAAGATATCGTCAAAGAATACAAGAATGAATTTTTCATAGGTGTGGTCTAAACAAATGATTCATAGAACATTGGAACGTCGAAGGGGCATTAGTGAGACAAAAGGGCATAATAGTGAACTCATAATGACCAAAGTGAGTACGAAAAGTAGTTTTATTAATGACAGTAGGATGGATACATATCTAATGGTAACCAGAACATAAATTAATCTTTGAAAAAATAGCTGTTGCATGCAATTCGTCAAGAAGCTCATCAATATTTGGAGTTGGGTACTTATCTGGAATAGTAATTTGGTTGAGACCTCTATAATCAATGCACATACTCCATGTATTGTCCTTTTTCTTGACTAGAAGGACAGGTCTAGCAAACGGACTGGTAATTAACCTTATAAAACTCTTTTGGAGTAATTTAGTGTCCTATATTTCAATTTCTTATTCTTGGGAATATGGATAACGATATGGATGGACGTTGGGTGGTCTTGAGTTAGGAATCAAAGGGATAGAGTGGGTGTGTTGAAAAAAAGGAGGTAAGGCATTGGGTTCTTCAAAAATTTATTCAAACTTATGAAGCAATCTTTGAATATCAATGTGTATAGAATTACATGAAGTATCAGCCTCCTTGGACAAATACTGAAAAGAAACGGGTGTATTTGATTCTTGTGGGACCCCTTGAAGCTTATATCACTTTCCATTTAAATTAAAAATCAAAAACATCTCGTTCCAGTTAGCATGGTCTGTATATAAAAAAAGCAATCCACTTAATTCCAAGCACTAAATTTTCTACTCTTACAGAAAAAGGATAAAAATCTTGATCAATCGTTAATCTGGGAAATTTCATAACAAGATTTCAGACGGTTGCAACTTATGATATCTCCATTGTCGATCTGATCTCTGAAATAGGGAACAACTTGAGCAAGAAAGTGTAATTCTTCAACATTTTTTTAAGAGATAAAATTGTGGGATGACCTACTATCAACCAGAAGCAGCACCTTACGTCCATTTGAGGTCCCTAGGAGTTTCATCATTGTCCTGTTGTGTTACCTAAAAAGGCGTGGAATGAAATTTCAGCAAGGTCATTTGTATCTGCATCCTCATTAATTATGTCATTTGGCATTTTTTTTCTCCAGATTCATTACCTTCAGTGTTGTTATTTGCCTCAATAAGAGT
This sequence comes from Solanum habrochaites, assembly GCA_027704765.1. Lineage (NCBI taxonomy): Eukaryota > Viridiplantae > Streptophyta > Magnoliopsida > Solanales > Solanaceae > Solanum > Solanum habrochaites. The sequence continues at coordinate 37,018,737 of JAKWJA010002499.1, read as the reverse complement.
AAGAGATGTTGTCTTGCAAAGGTGACCCGGTTCAAAATTTTCTTTACACCTAAAATAGAGTCCTTCCGCAATGCGATTTTGTTTCTCTATCTCCCAATCACGATTTGGAAAAGGAAGAGGAGGCATCTTTGCATAATTAGGATTGGTTCGTGATACAAGTTGGTTGCCTATTGATTGATAAGGAACATCACGTGCAGAACCAGTTTGGATTGTGTTGGATCGTGACAGATTTTACCATTGATCCCCTTTATGCCCATGATTGGAACTAACTTTTTGCTCAAATTCCAATGCAGGGCTCATGTCCTTATTAACAGTTCTAGACTTATGAATTCTCACATCTGATTTGAGTTCTTATTTAAGCCCATTAAGGAACACCCCTAAAAGATAATGTTTTCGCCAATCCTTGATCTGGGCAAATTGTTTAGCAAATTCCTGCTAATACTCTTTTATTGTGCCCAATTGTCGAATGCTACATAAATGTTCATCTGGATTTTGAAATTCAGCAGGACCATAGTTCTCTTTTAAAGCTTTAACAAGGTCCTCCCAATACAACAATGTACGCTCATTGTTAATCCACGCAAAGATATAAAGAGCATCACCCTCCAAATACTTGGATACAATATCTACCTTTAAATCATTGGGAGTCTGATAGTACCGAAAATAGTTTTCACCCTTCAAAATCCAGCCACGAGGATCTCCTCTTTCAAATTGAAGAAATTTCATCTTTATGTGTGGCTATGCGATGGATTCTTTAACCACCGAGGCATATACGTATCAACATCAACCTCCTCAACTAAGAAGATCTTTTGGTGTCTCGAGGACCTCTAGTACATTTGGGACCCTTTCCTTTAGCAAATGCACTAGAGTTAGCATCACATTGAGCACCAATAGATTGAGCCTTCACAACTGTATGTAATGCTTCCAAATGTGATATTATAAACGTTAATTGCTGAACAATTTGATCATTAGAAAGCTCATTAGGATGATTTGTGAATGGTTTTTATGATGGTTGATTAGAAGAACTTGTAGATACAACTGCTTTGATACCAAAATGATAGAAACTAAAAAGAAACGAGATAAGAAAAGAAAATTTACTGGTTAAATAAAGTGCAAGAATCCTAAACGCTGCATTAACAAATAACAATGTTTGTATGGAGTGGACAAATCTCAAGATTTCAAAGACAATAAAAATATATTTTTATCTCCAGAATTCTCCTAAAATTCACATATTTATAATACACATAAAGATAACTCCTAAAGGATATAAATAGAAAGAGTTACTGATGTAGATAATTGTTGTTGTAGATAACTTCTGTTACTGGTAGTAACTTTAACTAATAGATAGTTACTTATTATTATTTTATCCTATTTAAAACAAAGAAACTTAAGACATATAAACTAAGATAGATTATCCCCACATGTTGCTCGCCTACACTTTCTTCTAGAGTAAGTCCTTAAAGGAGTATCTGTATCAATGCTCGTATCAGCTAGGATTAGGGAAAATGAATCCACTTAAATCTAACTTCAAACGGAAAGTACAGAAATTACCCAACTTGGTAGCCTACTGTCAAGTCCTTACGATAGACACCACGGGCCGTGGTCCTCACCACTGGTCTTGGTCATGGACCAGTATCTAGGCCACCTTCTCTTGGCCTCCATAAGTTGAAGGCATTACCACTAGCCTTCCCATGAGTCGTGGTCTTCACCACTTGCCGTGAAGTGGCTTGTGAAGGTGAGCCAAGTTTGGGCAGCTCTTTTAGAGCTATTGCCTAACAATCACAAACCACACCACGGGCGTGGTCCTCACCAATATTTGTGGTGGTAGTCGTGAAGGTGGGGACAGTGATTGGGAAAGCTTGGGCAGCCATGGTTCCTTTCCCTTTTTCCTTGGCTCTTGCCCCTTGTCTTTGACTTGTTGCCCTTACACTTAGCCCTAGTTGTCCTATTAGACTACGGGGTGTTACAAAAAGGTGTGGAGAATTAAGGAACTTACTTAGTTTCAGGGACCTAGTTGATGAAAGGAACCCACTATAGAAATCCTACATACCGGTGACAAAATATACAGAGAAATACTTGAGATTTTTGGGGTTGGACTTCGAAGAAAGCTTGTTCTTGTTCTTGGAAGAGTTGGTCGCCTCTTTCTCTTCTCTTCGATCTAAGTTAGATGATTTTAGGAGAATGAGGGTTCAGTAGTTTATGAATAGTTAACTAAGCTTAGATTGAGTAAAAATACATAATTCAAGCACTAAACGACGTGGTTTAAGCATTACGATGTGTTGGGAGATTCTTGATACCTTAATTTATATCCAAATTTATTCACACACTAAAGAATTGTCTTAACAACTAATCTGAATTTAAGATTTACCTGAAAATCAATATATAAAGAATGGTTCGGATCTTAAATTAAATATTTTTTGGTTGTTATATAGATATCATAATATACTGAAAATAACAAAGTAAAAAAGTCAAGAAAGGATGAGCATACCGAACTAATCCTAAATCTAAGCTTGCCAAAAAAATAATCAAACAATAACCTAGTCGAGCCTTATAATCCTGACAAGTACAAATAACAAATAAGACCACCTCTTTGAGCGCCCATAAACCCAAACAATGTTAATTCAGTCTATACCCCTATCAGTTTTTGTCACAATCTGAGTCTAGTACCAAGTGAGGACACGGGAGTACTCAGCCCAGAGATGGTTTCAAGTCACGCTTGGCATAAAATATCAAAGCATAATACAAATAATAGAGTTTATAAATCCATGAATGTACATTTTTATTGTCAAAAATATGACTCTACTAGTTCAATTGGAAAATAATCATGTCACGACATGTCCCCCAGCTACCTCAAATCCAAAGACAATATGAAAGAAAATCTAGTGACCTAAACTTAAAGAGTTCCTAAATGAGGTGGGCTCAGAAGTGCTAACTGGAAATTCTGAAACCTTACTAGTAATGAGTCTAAGTATCTGAGTCAAAATTTACATCATAAGAGGATGAAACACAAAGAATAATATTGCCACGTCCCAATCCTACACCCTAGGCATGACTGACACTCTAGAATCATTGTTTGACCTTAACCGAAAAAATCCTCATCCTGACTGACTACAAGAGGAAGACTAATTCAAGCATGTATAAGCATGAAATTAAAAGAAATGCTTAAAAACAGTTTACTGTGTATGAAACATAAATTTTAAATAAAAAATTTGAAATGGAGACTCTCCAAAATTGTCTATACATGAAGCCACTGCTATATAAAGATGAGTATCAAGACAAACACACAACTCCCTAGGGGAACTACTACTAACAACTCATAAAAATGGAGTCCTTCGAAAGCAAGGAGTTCTTACTCAAAAGCTGACGAACGGAAGAAGTGATCTCAACAGACTCTTGTTGAGGATACTAAGAATATGTATTTGCATCATTAAAAGATCCAGGTCGAATGACATCAGTGCATTGAATATACGAATATGCAATATAACTAAATAACAAATAAACTGAATGAAAGGATTGGCGATAAATATAGAAATACACTCAACTGGATGTAAAGAAATAAAGAAGTGAAATCATTTAAACTTTATAAAATACTCATCTTTTCACTCAACATACTAAGTAATATAATGAAAATACACTTTTTACTCTATTTGGGAGATTCTCTAATCGACAACCATCATTATGAATTACTTGATGATACATCGTCTCGTCCACACCGTCAGAATTGTCCTATACCTTGATGGGGTATAGAACACCTCAACAAAATGGATCCACTAAGCCCTACCCGAAGGCACTTAGAATTCATCTAAAAAGTATGATTTTTACCCATGTAGGAATACATGATTTATGAAGAATATGAGTTGTCTGAACTCATCCATATATCGATGCTCAATACTTCTCCCAGTAATTTATACTCATTCTCAATGTTACAGAACATAGTCATCCTCTGATTTGAGATAATTGCTCAAACTATCATCTTAAAATAGATAAGTGCACTTGAAATATCTTTGAACTCATAACTCATTTCGAAATCAAACTTTATAAATGTAAAAGTTGATACCTTAGGAAATACTTAGTTCCCTTATACTCTTACTTATTCATACAGAAGAACTATTTTTTAAAACAATATATCAAAATCATATTGTAATATGATCACTAATGACTAGGGAAGTTAGATTGCATGCATATTGATGGCATATCTCGATATCATACTGCTTAAACACAGATGACATACTCGATTGTTATACTAATCATGCTTTAGAAAACTCTCTTCTCAAAATACATATTTACTTCCTAAAAACTCTGTTTAAAACTCAGTTGTTGGCTTTAAAAAGTTTCTCAAGATTCACAAGTCACTTCACAGGGTTCATGTGGAATTATGGACATGAAAAACTCAACTAAGGGATATTAATAGCAATATGGAAACTCAGAACTACAAACTCAACAACACTACTCATCTCAAGAATACTCAATTCATAGGGTTCATGTGAAATATAGACATGAATGCATCAACTCAAAAATCTTAGATGCATAAGGTATAGCAATTCAATAATAAGAAATAGAATTTCAAAAAGAATCTAAAACTCAAGAACTCAAAATCAACTTATCTCGTGAATACTCAAATCTAGAGAAAGAATCCTAGATTACTCTTTTACTGAAAGTAGATGTAAGGTCCAACACTATAATAGTCTTACATACCCTGGAAAAAAAGGTTCTGAAAGAATCTGAAGAAAAACTTGATTAGAAGCCTTGAAAACATGGGTTCATGAGGATTCATCATAAAATCATGAGTTTATGTCTATTCATGCATAAAAGTTCATAAATCAGTAAATCTACATTTAAGCATAGAGGAAATCCTAACTCAATTGGGGATTTCTTACTTTATAAATTGGAGAATTTAGGAACTCCATGGAGCAAAACTACCGTACTTTGATGCCAAATGATTGCAATCAATAGAATGAAACATATTCGTTAATTTATACCTAAATTTTACAATAAGAAGTGAAAGTAACAAACATAAATTCAAGGTTGATAGGATCCAAGAAAGTCGTACTAATAAAGATGGAGAGGAAGTCTTGGTTTAATGCTCATAGATATCGATTTTTCTGGGTGTGTAGTAAATCCATAAATCTCTTTCATGCTTAGTTATGTCACCTGTTAATCTCCAATTGAATCCATGCAACAAGTTAGCCAATGTTGTCCCCACAAGCTTCATCCCAAGGCTATACCCAGCGCACCTCCTTTTTCAGGAACCAAATGGTAACATTGTAAAGTTTTTTCCCTTTATGTTAATGTCATTTTCTAAGAATTTTTCGGGAATAAACTCTTCTGGCCTATCCCAATAATTAGGATTTATTCCTAAGGACCATATGTTTACAAATACCATTGTCCCTTTGGTATGTCATAACCAACAACATTGCATTCTTCTATAGAGTAATGCGGAGGGATTAATGGAGTGAACGGATGTAGTCTAAATGTCTCTTTGATTATAACTCCTATATAAGGTAGTTGGGATAAGTCCTCTTCTTCTACCCATCTTCCTTTACCTATGTTATATCAAGTTCTTCATTTGCCTTCTTTATCATATTCGGGTTCTTCAAAAGTTCTTCAGATGCCCATTCAACTATTTTAACAATGACTTACATCTACTAGTTCATATGCTTAAATTGACAAAATAAAACTCGATCCACCTATAAATATGCAGTTTTAGATTCTTTTAAAATGGAAATTACTAAAGAGTGGGTATAATACAACTACTAAAAATCGGTCGACCCCTTCATTGAATAACGAGATAATTGTATATAATAGCAAACTATTAACCTAAAAAAAATGTAGTAGCTACTGTTTGATTTATTTGTGCCCCATAGAAAATGTTTGCCAAAGTTTGCCAGCGCCTCTCTCCCAAAAATCTCGCTCGCCACTTTCCCATTCTCACTCGCCACTCTCCCATTCTCGCCTCTCTCGCTTTATACAAATTAAGTGTATAAATTGTGTTTCTGTTTAGTACAAAGCGAGAGAAAATTGTATATACACATGAATAAACATATATCTTCGTGCTAGGTACTTAATTATACAATTTACAAACATTTTACTTCGATTCAACTGTATACAAATGTAAATTTTATATAAATATTGCAGCGAAAACACAAAGAGCCATGGGAATTATCAATTGTAGGAATACAATTTTCTCGTGCTTTATACAACGGAATGTGTAATACAAATTGTGTTTTTGTTTTCGTTATAAAGTGAGACAAAAACATATATCTCCTTCCTATTACACTTATAATGAAAAATATACAATATTTACTCAATTTAATTGTTCTATGCAAAGCAAATTTTATACACATCTTGTAGCGAAATAGGCCACAGTGAATATACAATTACAGAATTATACAATTGCAGTGAATAGGCCAGCGAAATACAATTGCCAGCGATAATAGGCAGCGAATTATGACACTTGTTGTGTATAGCGAGGTCAGGGAATTACACAGTTAGCGTCAGCGAATCATACAGTTGTATATGTATAGCAAATTTACAGTTTATTATGTTTTCCTAATGGAGCGCAATTATGCCAAACTTTGTTATAGAAGACAAATAATAAATTTTTGGTTTGCTTATGTGAAAGTTGTCTTTGAACTAATCTAATTACATTATTAATTTTTTGCCACCATAAAGACTATTAAGTATAGAAAAGGATTTTAAAATTCTATGCTATAAAGAATTTGGTTTTAAAATGCTCCTATTATTATTTAATGTGTGGAAAACATCATTTTCCTAATAAATGCAGTACTATTTATTTTCTTCTTAAACATATTTTAATACTGATAACAATATTACTTTTAAAAGATTATATTCTTGTTTTTTTAAAAAAAAATTAAATCACTTCGTAAATAAGTAGGAATAAATCATTTTTTCTTTCTTAATATCATATTATCAATAAAAATGGAATAACTACATGTACCTTCTTAGCAAATAATAGATGACATATATAAAAGATCATAGTAACTCTATCATTATTATAATTTTGAATTGAAGTATGATAATAAACAAAATTATTATTAGTAATAGAATATGTTTAGAAAATAAAAGAAATGACATTTATTTAGAAACAAATAGCATCTTTTGACTAATTAAGTAACATAGAGACGTGTTTTTACCAAACTATTGATGACAAAAATATTTTTAGACCAAACTAATAATTGAGAGCATATTTGTTCAATTTTTTATAATTCAAAAGATTTTTCATTAATGTAAAAGAAAACAATAAAAGGGAGAAAACTTACAAGTATGAATCCCGTTAGGTTATCAGTGGTAATCTTAACTTCAAGATTAGGGTCATCTACTAGTTGCAACAAGACATCAACCATGTCCTTTGGAACACAATCCTCCTTTCCTTGAGCCTTGTGATGATCTTCACGTACATACTTAAAAAATTGTCTCAAGTTTTTATCCAAAGCCTTCATTCTTTTTATGTACCCTTGCAAGTCAAGCCAATTAAGCGAAAGTATCCAATCCCCAATATTAATCACCCCACCAAGGATAACCATTCATCTAACATCCCTTGCAAATTTTCAATTGATTCGTCCTTATGGTACGTTCCACTCATAACCATCCTACTTATAGTGCTAAGGGTAATTCTGTCAAATGATGGCAGAGAAAAATTATCTTTCCTGATAGAACATGAAGACGAGAAATAATATTTCTCCTTTCCTCAACACGAATGTACTTAAACGATTCAAGTTTTTTAGGACTAAAATCTCAGTTTGGTAAATTTTTCTAGCTTGACGCCAATGTGCACCATAAGGTGCCCATGACACGTCTGAGTGGTTAAAGCTAACATACTTAAACGATTCAAGTCTTTTATGACTAAATATCTCAGTTTGGTAAATCTTTCTAGCTTGACGCCAATGTGCACCATAAGGTGCCCATGACACGTCTGAGTGGTTAAATTTTTTTAAAGCTAATTACTCACCAGCAGTCAATGAGGAGGAGAAAGAAATGATCAGATCAGTGTTTTAGAATCTCTTTAGCCATTTCTGGAGATGCTGGCTATCAAACATGGGCTTCGACCCCGAAAACTTTAGTTAGCTTTTTTAAAATCTCCATATTTGTGTGAAAGATAGTGAAAAACTCATGGGGCAGGTGAACTAATAAGGTTCCCCCCCAAATTTCCAATAATTGGCCATGGCATGGACCTGTGTGGTGCTTTTTTTGGGGCATACAATATGGTTCATAACTTTACAAATAAAAGCTAATGCTAGTACCCATGCCAACACTATAAATACTGAAGAAAAAAATCTCCATTATTCTACAATGGACTATTGTGTGCACTTGATCAATATAGAGCTAGCTAGCAAGTGCTGGGACAAAAATCTTCATTTATTAACCCCTCACTCACTCAGTTTCCTCTTTGTTGTCATAGAAGAAAAATCGTCATTTGTTTGACCACTATATCCTTAATTAATTCTTTAATATCTATCTTTGTATGTGCGGTGTGCCTCTTAATTCTAGAATAATAAATGCTTTTTAATCGCACATGTTTGCAAAAAATATTGTATTATGCTTTCCTCTTGATATTAGATTGACAATTATTTTTTAAAATGACATTTTTAATATACATGACAATTAAAAAAGAAAAAGAGAAGAGAAGTATTTTAGGGGCTGTTCTGCTGGGTTTGGTAGAAAGAAATTGGTTCATGGAAAAAAAACAAGTAGAGTGTATGACTTAGCTTGCTCATGTTAGTTGGTGCGTAGAAAATATTTAAAAAAATAGTTTTTAGTGTGTGATGTATAAATGAAAAATATTTTTGAACAAACTATATTTTATTTTACTAGAGTAGAAAATAATTTTTGAAATTAAATATAAAATTAAATTATTATTTTTTAAGGGGGGTGGGCATGGTAGGGGACTGGCGGGGTGGGAGAGAGGGATAGAGGGTGAAAAAATAAAAATTTAAAGTTCAACATATTATTTTTTGGTGGGGGGGTGGAGCTGGTAGGGGTGAAAAAACTAAAAAATTGAATTTGAATCATATTTTTTTAAAACAGAATTAATTTTTTTTTGTGAGGGGCGGAGGGGGGGGCTGGGGGTACAGTGAGAATAGAAGCTAGGAGTGAAAAAATTAAAAAATTGAAATTGAAAATAGTTTGTTAAAATAAAGCAAAAAATTTTTTGGGAGGTGAGGTGAGGGTGGATTGGATGGGGAGATCAGGTAGCGGGTTGAAAAATTAAAGTTGAGGACCCCACTGTGTGTTAACTTTATTGGTGTTAAAAACAAAATGAATTTTTTTAGAATTGATATTTTTCCAAAAATAAAATGTACTGTGAAGTTGGATTAATGTTTTTGAAAAAAGTTTTTTCCTTTAACTTTGTAGAAAAGTCATTTCTTAATTGAGAAAAAAGTAAATTAATTTGAAAAGCATTGTTTCAAAAAATTTTGCCTGTTGAAATCAACACACCCTTAGTATCTACAAAAAAACTAGGTAGGTTTTAAAATTTGACAAGTGGGACCTGTGTAATAAATAGAATTTTATTGGAAGTTGGTACCTATAGTAATCAAGGTCCCTTGATCTTCTTAAAATATCTCAGAAAATTGTAAACTTTGTTTGGTTTAGGAAAATGTTAGTCACGAGATCAAAATATTTTTATTGTGTAGAAAACCATCTTAGGTGTTGGATAATTAAATCAAAATATTCTTATTACCTAGATAATCAGCGTAGGTGTTTTCGTAATAAATTAAAACGTTTTTACTAAGTAAAACTCAGTTAAGTTTTTTGAATATATATATATATATATAAGTTTAAGTCATTTGTGATCCCTCAAAATTGTGTGCACAGTTCACTTAGACATTTCAACTAGCACTAGTACCTATTTAACACTTTTACCTTCTTGAATTTGAACTATATAGACACTCTATAAAGATGTAGCACAAAAAATATAATTCACCTCTTGGTAAACAGATCAAATTTATATTTTGACATTTTTCCTTTTCCTTTTAAATATTTTTCATTATTTTTTTAAAGAATAACAATCTTTTTACTTCTTCACTCTCTTTCAAAACCAAACAGCTACTACAATCACTTCTTGAATACAATCCATCACTATTTACCCTAAAAATTTCCTTTTTTTTTAAAGAAAAATCATCTTATCACGGTCTATTTGGAGATCACCAGTTCTTGTCGAATAAAATAAAGATTATTATGCATTACTTTTTTGCCGAAAAAAATGGAGACCATCTATATCTACTGGACCCAAATAAATGAAGTTCATTATTCAGATATTTACTCTCTCCCTCTTCACCTCTGCCCACACACAGTCACATACCCCGTCTTCTTCACAAATTGAACAAAAAAACTGAAATTGAAATTAAACAAACAATGAATCTATTAAGAAAAACCAACAATTTTAATGAAAATGAGAAAAAAGGGATAAAGAGAAATAGAAATAATAAATCACTCATGATATATGTTAGAACCTTTAATTTTTGTAAATGGAGGTTAACAATGGCGGAATAGACAACTTTTGGGGAAAGAGAGGACTGGAAAGGTTTGAGGTGGTGGGGTGCAGGGGTGGGGTTCGGAGTGTTATTTTATTTTTATTTTTTTAGTTTAAAGTATTTTTTTTTAGAATTTTATTATATTCAAAATTCATTTTTATAATTATTTTATATCAAAATTCCACGTGTTATCATTTGATTCGTCAATTTGTCGCATAGTATTCATGTGTGTTACACGGAACATTTTCTTTAGATAAAGTTTCTGAAAAATATTTAGTGGAAATATTTTTTAAAGAAAATCTAATAGAAAACAGGTTTATTAAAGTGTTCAAGTGGAATTCTACGGATAACTTTAAAGGATAACAAATGACTGAAGTCTTTGATATATAGATATTATTATATATATATATAAGATATATATTATATATAGATATTTAATTAGGAAGTGACTCATATATAATTAATATTTAATAAAATTATTTCCACTGTCGCACCACTAGAATTTATGAGACCTATTAAAACTTAGGGGATGCCCTCACCTTTTACTAACTTTTTCTTCTGTTAGCAGTTCTACATAATAATACATTTTTAGGAAAATCTTGGCCGTCTTGATCCTATATTTATGTATAAGATTATTGAGGATTTGGTAGTTAATTTTGTTTTGGGATGGTTGGAAATTTTCGAGAGAAAAGCTACTAATGGCCCTGCAAAGGCTATAAAAATCAAAATATTTTTATTACTGACAATAATTTAAAATAATTTGAGTGTGTGGTATTCTTGAGGCACGTTTAGTAGTGATTAGAGACAATAATGAAAGAAAAAAAAATAGTAAACAAGTCTGTAGACACAATTGTCACTATATATCTAGCCTAAACCTAAAAATTTACTCTAAATCTATAACAAGTTTCTAAATCTTGATGTCATCTAATATATCAAATCTTATATTTCCTAAATTTCAAGTCCAAGATTAAGTCTCAAATCATTCAATATCATAATCAAATGGTATTCATATAATATAGTACTTGTAATATTGAATTATCTTCTTAAGTAGTATAGCAAAAATGACTGTTTGTAACGAGATAATTTAAAAAATAATGCTATGTTTAACCTAACTGATAGAAAACGTAGAGGTGCCATAGGAAAACACCTGCCTAAATACCTATCTCTAATGTCACTCTACTATGTCTTACACCGGACCCAATAAATCCACCATAAATCATTATCCAATGAATCATGACATGAGCACCAATACCCCTTTTTCCCAACTTCGCAAAACACTGCTACAGTAAATGAAATTCTGGAACATTAACGTAGCAATTTTTTAAAAAAATTTATGGAAAAGGTTTTTATGAAAGAAAAAATTTCACCTTTTTAAATATTAAATTTCTGATAACACATTGAATAGTTGGTTCTCCCTTTAATTTCTATACCATCTCTATTTTTATTTTATACATCAGGATACAATACATTTAATTATGTATAATATATATTTTTTATTTTTTTACATATAATTTAAATTATGGTATACCTTATTAAAATTAGTAAGCACAAGTTTATTAATGTTTTGAAGGGAAAATAGTTCAGAACACATACAATTCTTCGTCGAATGGTTGCTACACATTTTAATTTTATGAGGGGTCCTAGATCTCTAATTATTTTTTAAAGCCGAAATGGTTACTTTTTAAAAGTCAAATCATGTAACGAACTGTTTAGTCGTTTTGAGCAGAGGATTTTATTCTGGGAACCAAAACTGCTTGAGACGACGGATTTAGCGGACCGTATTTCACGACGGACCGTCTCGAGGGGTGGTTTTTTTTTTTTCTCGTTCCAAAACACTAGATTTCTGGGAATTTGCGATGAAATCAGACTCTCTGAAAGTTAGATGGAATGGCAGACGGACCGTCACAGGCTGACGGACCGCACGGCCCTTAGTAATTCAGTATATGAATTCTATGACGACTCACAGGACGGACCGTCGCATGCACGACCGGCCCGTCACAGGCTGGTAATCCCAGGACTGGGTCGGATTTCTGGTAAATGTTTTAAGGGGCGTTTTGGACTATCCTGCTTCTAATTATCAAGTTAGTGGTTTGAAAGTTAATAATTAATTCTTGGGGGTTTTAAAGGAGCACAACCTTGGAATAAATAGTGGGTTACTTTTTACCATCTTTAATTATTAATGTATGATTATTAGGGTGGAAAAGGAAACAAGGGTTGAATAAGAAACACGAAAGAACAGAGAGAGAGAGGGAGAGAACGAGCGAGAGAAATGAGAAGAACGAAGAGAAAAGCAAAGACTTTGAGGAATAGCTTTTTGATCACGATTCTTCGATGGAGTAGGTTTTTATGGTTTTATGCCTATTCGTAGGAAACCTTAATAGCGAAGATATGTATTGGGGTAGTATTGATAAACTTTCTATATGCTTAATTGTATGCTTTATGAATGTGATGATACATTGGGGATAAATAAGCATGATGAAGTGTTGAATCTTAATCTTGAAAGAAACCTAATCGACCTTGTTAATGAGAATTGATGATGCCTTGGTATAAAAGAAGGCTGATGAACTAAAGTAATGAGATTAGTGGAACGGGGTCACGAACCGACAACGTGGATTAGTGGTCGGGTGTACGAACCGCACGTTAGAATTAGGGAACGGGAGGTGTCACGAACAGACAGTAGAATTAGTGGAAAAGGTGTCACCGAACCGACAACGTGAATTAGGGGATAGGGTGTCACGAACCGCAAGTAGTATTAGGGAGGCGGGGTGTCACGAACCGCACGTAGTGATTTAGGGGATCAGGTGTAACAGAACCGACACGTTAGATAGGGGGAATGATGTCAGAACCAACAGTAGAATTAGTGGAAGGATTTTTTGTCACGAACCGACACGTAGAATTAGGGGGATCGGAGGGGTGGGATCGGAAGTGTCCAGTACCGACACAAGAGAAATAAACATAATGAATCTTGAAACGATGCTAATATACCCAATCGAAGAACCTAATTCCCAAATGGTATGGCCATTGAGGCTTTTGAGTCCTCATGGGTGAATTTGGCGTGCTATTAATAATTATAGAACTTGTTGTTCTACATGTTGAGTATTGTAGTTGATTTATTGATATTAACTGGATATATACTGTTTTCTTATTTTGAGTTGGCCGATGTACATACTCAGTACTTGTTTCTGTACTGACCCCTACTTGTTTGTTCTTTCTTTGTTATTTGTGGAAGAGCAGCAAAAGTTACCATCTCTTCAACTCAACCGAAACTCTAGCCAGTCTTTCATTCCGTAGGATCTCAGGGTGAGCTAACGCTTCTAGCTGGATTGGATCTTCATTTCTTCATGTCGGATGCCGTGAAAGGTCCGGCATGGACTAGATGTTTATTATTTTAGTTTTCCTAGCTATTCTTCGATTAGATTTGGGATAGATGTTCTATGTGGTTGGATGCCTTCCAGGTTTTGGGAAGAAATAAGTATGATACTTTGATAAGTTATTTAATCGATTTTCTTAATGAGTTAAGTCTTACGCATTGATTTTGTTATTTATGCGTTGAACCGTTGGGAATTGGATTGGTTGGTCTCGCTCCATAGTAGGATAAGTGTGGGTGCCAGTCGCGGCCGTTTTGGGTCGTACAAATCATTTTTTTCAAGCTGGTATTACACGCTCTTCACACTTTATCTACCATTCAAATCTAGTTTTTTTTTCAAAAGCTTCCCTACTTCTCATTTATTTATCATACAAAATTCTCAAGTTGATATGAACAGAGGTTAAATATAATACAAATTCATCATAAAATTCTCAAGTTGCAAAGAGCATCAAATATTATCTGAATTACCTATATAAAATTGAATGTGTAATGGATACGAAATGCTCAATAATAATTCAATCGATAGTCTATAAATTTATATTCTTGTCGTTTCATATTTTAGAATTCAAGAACTGAATAAGAAAATGTAACTCAACTTTAACGGTTATTATAGTTGTACTTTGGAAATGAAAGAATATTTAGAAAGAAATATTGTTAATTAACTTGTTTCTGAAACGAATCTAAACAGAAATAATATGTTACATGTAGCTTCAAATTTTGAGTGGTATAAATTATTTTAATAATACATCGCACATCATCATCGTCCGTTCACTTTGCATTTTTGAATTTAATTTGGTCTATTATGTTTTACCTTGTTATTTTAATTATATATCATGCTTTTCCTTTTACTAAATCCCCCAAAAGGTGGATCCACTTACTTATTCTATAATAGGTATAAGTCGATCTATTTGTAGACGATAAAATTTGCGTCGAGAAAACAATAATGAAGAACAAAAATATATCGCATCAATCATTTTATTATTTCAAAATGTGACTATTACAATCTCTATGCTTCCACTAAAATTGCCTTTTCGAATATAAATTCAAGGGCTCTTGAGCTTGTTCTTGAATCTTTAATGAACTTGACCTATAGCTTTATCTTGATCTGGACTTTAACTTTATCTTCATCTTGACTTTTAATTGAAATGAAGGACTTCGAACTTGATCTTGAATCCGGTGGTCTTGATCTTGATCGTTCTTTGAACAAAAAACATAGAGCATTCAAGTTCACATCACTATTGATGAGCGTTTAGAGAGAAAGCTAGAACATGAAGAAGAAAGGAGAGAAAATTTGTAAATCTGAAACTTATTTTACAAGTGAAATCTTCATTGCTTATATAGTAATTAGAAGCAGAGAAAGAAAGTGAAAAAATATCTACTAACTAATTCATCAGCACAATAAACGAGGTAACAAACTAGCTAATTAACAATCTTGAAATTACTAAAAAAGAAATTCTTACTAACTTTTGAATGATTAGTTATTTAAATAACTAATATTAACCAACTGTTTTCAATACACACACTCAAGCTGACGAGTGCATAACATTGATCACTCCAAGGTTGCCTAGAAGATGCACATGTTGAGCTTGACCGAATCCTTTCGTCAATATGTCTGCAAGTTATTTTTGTAAGTGTACATAAGCAGTGTCAACCCGCCTGCTTTGATCTTATCCCGGATGAAATGGCAATCTATTTCAATGTGTTTTGTTCTTTCATGTAACACTAGATTAGCTGCTAGATGTACAGCTGCTTTGCAGTCACTAAAGATAGTAATAGGCAACTGAACATCTACTCCTAATTCTTTGAACAAGACTAGAAGGCGATGTGATTTACGAGACTGTTGAAGCCATGCTTCTGTACTCAGCTTCAGCTGAGCTTCTTGAAACAGTCTGTTGCTTCTTGGATTTCAAGGAAACTGAGGACTCTCCAAACTTAATGACATATCCTGTGATGGATCTTCTTGTGTTAGGACAAGCTGCCCAATCGGAATCACACAAACAAGTAAGTATGTTAGTAGGTTCAGAATGCAGCCAAACACCTTGAACAACAGTACATTTCAAATACCTAATCACACTAGTAGCAGCTTCCATATGTGACTTCTTGGCGTATTGCATAAACTGACTGAGAGTTTGCACTGCATAGCTTATATCTGGTCTAGTGCTAGTAGCATAAAACAATTTACTAACCAATCTTCGATATGAACTAATGTCATGGAGCACAACATCTGCAGTATAGCCATTTGCTAGATCATGCTCTACTGAAGTCAATCTCTAATTGGACTCGTTTGGATGCAAGTTTGGCACCAGTCAAGCCTGCATCAGCAATAAGTTCTAATATATATTTCCTTTGATTTAAAATAATTTCTTTAGAGGACCTCAATACTTCAATGCCTAAGAAGAACTTAAGTTCACCTAGATTAACTTCTATAATCAATTGTGTGTTACTTCCTCTGATCAATAGGTCATCTACATAGACCAAAACAATGAAAAGATCTTCCCCTTTTTTTTTATTGTGAATAATGAGTAATCATGAGCACTCTGAGTAAAATCTATGGCTTTTAAGTCCATACAAAGACTTGAGTAACCTACATACTTTGTTTTCACCTGGTCTTGCAGAACCCTCAGGCATCTCCATATAGACCTCTTCATCTAAATCACCCTGCAGGAAAGCATTATAGACATCCATCTGGTATAATGTCCAGCCTTTCGATACTGCTAATGCAATGACATAAATGACAGTCACCATCTTGGCAACTGGAGAAATAGTGTCATGGTAATCCAATCTTTCTTGCTGACTGTATCCTTTTGCCACATGTCTTACTTTAAACCTTTCTATCTCACCATTTGCCTTGTATTTTAATTTATATATCCACTTAGAACCAACTGTATGTATGCCCTTTGGTAAGTCAACTACTAGCCAAATATTATTTTCCTCAAGAGCTTTGATTTTCTTCTACATGGCTTGTATACACCTTTCATTTTTTGCAGCCTGACTAAAGTGCTTAGGTTCCACACATTCTAAAAGCTTTCTTAAAAAACTTCTATACTTAAATTTTAATTTGTCATAATTTAAAGAATTAGCCCTAGGATATTTGGTGCTACTATGTCTCTTAGGAATGGCATAGTCTTTCATCCAAATTGTCTCTTTGATGCTTCTTGAAGTTCTTATAATGGAAGAGTCAACATGTGATAATACTACCGGAAGATTTTCATAAACTTCCATTGTTGGATTAGGCTCAGGCATCTGATGTGCTGAAGAATTCTAAAACTCATCATTCACTACCTGATTATCCTCATTACCTGTGATAGTATCTTCAGGCTCCCCATTATCTTCATTCTAAAACTCATCCCCAATACCTTGACTTTCTACTGTCTCCAAAGGTGAACCATGCACAACAACTGAGGAATCAATTTTTTGAGGTATCACCTTAACAAATGGAAAAGTTTCTTCAAGAAAGATCACATCTCTATTCACATACATCTTAGTAGAATTGATGTCCAAAAATATATAGCCCTTTTGTAGTTTTGAATACCCTAAGAGAATGGAAGGATTAGATCTTGATGAGAATTTATCCCCTTTGGACATTGTTGTAGCATAACAAAGACAACCTATGACTCTTAGATGAGATAAATTTGGCTGTTTACAATGAAGTAATTCATAGGGACTCTTGTTACAAATAGCTGATAAAGGTAATTTATTCATTAAGTACTGCAGTATTGATGCAATAACCCCAAAATCTGATAGGTAAATGAGCTTGGAATATCGATAGCCAGCAATATCAAGGATGTGTCTGTGCTTTCTCTCAACCACACCATTTTTTTGTGGTGTGTGAGCACAGCTGCTTTGATGCAATATACCTAGATGATTGAACAAATCTCTACATTATGAATTGAGGAACTCTATGCCATTGTTAGATCTCACAATCTTGACATAAGAATCAAATTGAGTCTTAATCATGGAAAAGAATTTTTTGATAGCCACGATGGTTTCAAATTTTAATTGCAATAAGTGAACCCATACAAATCTACTATAGTCATCTACTATTGTCAAGAAGTAATGTTTTCTATATAGAGTAGGGGTCATATCAAACATCATGTATGCTCTAGTAGTACTAATAGGAAAAGTAAGTCTAGTTTGCTTAGCTAAATGGCAAACAGGGCAGTGTGTACATACTTCATCACCTTTACTACTTGTAGCTAATTTTAGATGTCTCAATATTTATTGAGATGGATGTCCAAACCTTTTGTGCCATAGATTTGTGTCCTGTATTGTAGCTCCTGCAACTACTATTTCCTGAGCACACCTTATTTCCTCCTTCTGTTTAGTGTAAAGTCAACTTAAAGTTGTATTAATCCAACTTCTTAAACTTCTTCTCTACTACTTCCTTCACCCTAAACGTGTCACTGCCTACGGTCCCAAACACACAATACTCAGAATAAATGAGCTCAAAACAAACCTTCAGTTCCCTTGTGATTTATTTTGCCCTGCAATAACAAGCCTGAGCTGCTTGTGAAATGCTGGGGACATGTAGAGACTTTCTTAGCCACTTAATTGAAATCATTTCAAAAATATGTGTTTCACCACATGACTGACTGTAACCACATTGTCCCCAGATGTTGGAAGATGAACTTTTGATATATCTTCTGTACTTGGTGTTAGTGTCATGTCTCTTAGTCATAATTGATGTATTATATTCCTATGCATTTAGATTATGTCCCCCGTCGAACCTGAATAACAATCAATCCTGATTAAGAGAGTTTTGTCCCATTAAGCCGTAAGTAATACCTCCATATTGCTTGTTTTTTTGTTCTTTTGCACATCCCTTTGTTCAGCATCTCACAATAGTTTTCTTGTTACTCGTTCTCATAAAATGTTTAGTACCCTTGGCAGTGTTTACTTTTCCACAATGGCATTGATGCATTTTAAAATATCACACAAAGTGATCATTAAGATGTTGTTGATAGACTAAGAAGTCGCTCTTCTAGATCCAGCAAGTATTTCCATTAACTTTGTCCTCCATGGCCATTGAAATTGTCTTTTGCTTTACAATGTTCTCATATGTCCCATTCCATTTCCATTTCCATAATCCAGCTGGTTTCTTCTTCTTCTTCCTTTGTTTCCACTCACTGGGCTTCAATCCAATAACTTGAAGCAATTATCCCGGTGTGACCAAGAAATGACAGTACTCACTTTCTTTCCGTTTCCTTTGTAGTTTGCCTTTCCAGTTCCTTGAATTCTTGTTTACATTCATGGCCATTGGAAACTTGACTTCCCAATTGCATTTAATCCATATAACTTGAGTGTTCGATCTCATCCTCTATAATCCATGCATAAGCTATGCAGAGAGTTGTGTGTAGTCCTTTCCGTGTAAATATCTTGTCTGCGAGCCTGTTCATATTATTCCTTTAGGCCAACTTAAATGAATCAAGACCTCATTTGCATCCAAGTGATCATTATTATTCCTTCAATTAGGACAACCCTACCCATGGCCGTCATGGTACTTTCTCAGCATCATAATTCATTCCACCGTGTTTTCACAATTTTGAGAATTACCACACTGACGATACCAGTATCTGTACCTTGTTGAAACGAGTAAGTATGCCCCCTATACTTCAACTGAGATGATCCTTACCTCATTTACCTTCTCAAATCTTTTCTTGAGATCAATTTCACACTAAGAATAGCTTGTGGCATATACAATCCACTAATAAGCTCTTCACTAACTGTGTTCATCCACCAAGACACCACATTCGCATTGCCTTTTCCCACTGCTCATCGCACAGTCTTCTCTGTACACAAAGCTTTTGTGCAACAGTCCCCGTCACAAACCCGATACAGTCTCTTCCCTAAAAAAATACAATCCTCATTGACCTACCTCCAAAATCCATAGTATTCTCAATCCTACTCAACTTAATGGGTCTAAAGTTCCAATAACAAAGGATCATTCTGATCTATCTTCACTCCCACCATTTCAGCAGATCTTAAGCTCTTAGCAACTCTCTCAACAGTGACGATCAAAACTCAACGAATTTCCATATAACTCTGCTCTTATATCATGAACAAAAAACAATGAGCATTCAAGCTAACAACACTATTGATGAGTCTTTAGAGAGAAAGATAGAACATGAAGAAGAAAGGAGAGAAAAATTATATTGATCTGAAACTTATTTTACAACTGAAATCCTTCACCGCTTATATGGCAATTAGAAGTAGAGAAGAAAGTGAAAAAAACATCTACTAACTAATTCCTCAGTCACAATAACGATGGTACCAAACTAGCTAACTAACAACGGAAATTCTAAAAAAGACTTTTTCACTAATTGTTACATGATTAGTTTAATTTTAGTCTAACTAACATTACCCAACTTGCTTTTCAACATTCTTGAACTTGGCATTCTTGACTTGGACTTTATCATGGATCTTGAACTTTCATCTTGATCGAATCAAGGCTTCGAGCCTTGATCTTAATCAGGTGTCCTTTTGAACTTTTCTTGAACGCTGAATTTATTTTTATTATTAAACCTTGACCATTTAATTTCTTTGAATTCTTAAACTTATATCTTTTAGAGAAATTGTGGTTTTTGATCCGTCGAAACTTCCTCTAGGCGTGTCCGATCCTCGTTTAGCATTCTGTTCTTTTTTATGAATGATGAGGACTCCTAATTTATGTTTTAGATCACGGAGTAATTGATAAGGAATATGCTTCCTTTCGGAAACCAATCAGATTTTAGAGTGGTGATATATGTGACCTTTATTTGGCGTTCGTGGTTTTTAATTACAAAAAATAGCTTTTTATCAGATTTATATAATTAACTCAATTATATTAATCCATAATATTTATTTGGAATAACATATTCATAAATTTAATACAATCCGGATATTATAAATTTATATTTGATAAATTTTAAACGACTATACTATTCTTTGTATCTAATTCTTTTATCACTTAAAAGAAGTTCCTTGGGCTATATTCAATTTAGATAGAGCATGGCCCGTGCTTTACATTATAAGTTTCATGAAAATTGTTGGAATATATAATTGTTGCACTATGCACGTATTTTAACACTTCATTATGGTGTATCATTTCGTCAAGTTGGTTAGCCCAATTAACTATAAGATGCAACCAAATATAGATATCAAACGTTTACCAAGACTTTTTTCTACACTCTAGCAAGTGTTTTGCTACATTGCTGTTTAATTAAATACTTGTACAACCCAGGGGCATGTCTCTTTGTTACGAACCTATGGAAGAACACAAAAACATGATATTTTCATAATAACAAGGGTGAAGGAGCATATCTGTTTTTTTTAAAAAAATTCTATCGTACAGAGTTGCTAGTTTTGTTTTAGTTCCTTCCTCGCACACATCTATCACTGTTTCAACAGCTGATTTTCAGCGTACATTAGCTTCTACGAGCTACTGCTATTCTATTAGTGACAATATTCAATTTTAGCAGTGATTCTTCGTCACACGAAGATTTTCTTCAATATGATCCAAAGTGGTGAAATGTTCCTTCTATTTACAAAACAATAAAAATTGTTATTTGAAAAATCAGTTCTCAACATTCAGAGTTCGCATTTATTAAAAATAGGTAATTAGAACATGATATATTTTACACACATATCTTATCAAAGGAACTGTTCCACTGTTTATAGTCAATACTATAGCAAATCTATCAGTCGAAATGGACCTATCAAGTTGTAAATTCATCTATCTACCTTTTTATATTAATTTAGAAATGGTTGTTCATCATTGAGCTGTAGTATGTTCAAAATGCTCAATCCATACTAATATTATATAATGTTATTTTGCATTCCTTTCAGCTGAATATGAAACACATTCTTTTAGCTATGTGGGACTGAAGTTTGTTGATGTTCACCTTGCTTTGAGCACGATTCAAAACTCCTATTTCCCAAATTTGTTCTTCTGGTCTCCCAAAATCCTCAGTGTTAGTTGCAGGTAAAACTCAAAACATCTAAGATCCTCACTGTTAGCCTGAGGACCATTCAACACTCCCTCATCTTTATATGAAGACATGGTTGTTTGAGTACACTTGACGGGAGGTTGGCATTTGCTGTACGTCCTTTATTCTTTTCAACCTAAGGATTTGAGGTGATTAATTTTTCCCCATAAATTGTTGTTTTCTCGACCAATTTGTTCTTTTCTTCATCAATATTTTTTTCCTATTTTATATTTTTAGAAGATATTCTTTCTAAATTTATGCATTGTTACTTTTATGAGGATTTCCCCACCTTCCTTTTGTACAATGCCAAACATAGCATATCAAATGATTAATCAAGTGAATTTAACACACTTTCAGAAATAAGCATCACAACAAGTACCTGAAATGTTGTTGTAAAAGAAAACGAGTATGAAGCAAACCTATGTGTCTTCCCACAAGAGCGACAACTATCTTCCAGCCATCTAAATCAAGTGATTGCATCAGAACCATCCGAAGAGCCAACACAGTCCCAAAGCAGTTGAAAATGTCAAAAGAAATATAGAAAAAACTGATAAAGAACTAGAAAAAAACTAAAGGTTTTGATGAGAGAATCTATATGTAACAATCCAACGCCTCGTTTTAAGTATTAGCACCACATTCCTTGATGTAAAGCAACCTGTAGATACATACAATGTTTTGGGATATGTTTGGAAGTTCGATTTGGGGTTCAAGGGGTTTGGGGGTGTTTCTACACACTTCGAATAGATTTTGCTAGTGCAGATTTTCTACTAATACAACATGCATCGTGATCCTAGGTAGTACAAATTTATCTAGTCCTAGAAACTTAAAACAAATTTAGATAGTACAAATTAAGCTACTGTAGATTTTGGTCTAGCGTATTTACCTCCGATCAATGAGCGCCTAAGATTTTGGTCAATCAATCTATCCTAATTTACAAGGCTTATGAATTGGTCTAATACCGTTTAATTCGCTCCGGATAGGGTATTTTTATATAAACAACAAATATAACTTCACTACTGATAGGGAATGTATTTCTACTAAAACATACATCAGATCTTTATTTGACTTTCCATTCTGATGATTCATAAAGACTTTGAGGCATTTTAAATTTTACTATTACAACAGGGATGGAACATAATAATTGACATGACAAGGAGAATTGAAATATTTTATCATTTGAATGGTGTACATACTAGAGGCTGATTGAGTAATCTCAGTAGGTATTTTAGAAGTCAATGCAAACACTATTGTGAAGTAGACTTATAAAATAAGATTATCACAGCGATCAGTCAGCAAACAACTACAGGGGGATGTACTGTCAGAGCTTTCTGAAATAAGTACCTTTGATGATAGCTGAAAGGTAGTAGGCAATCTTTACAGCCATTGATAAATGAATTACGGAAATATCAAATTATAGATAACATTCTATGTAGCATAGCTGTCTTCCAGAGCAAAATAATAATCATCACAACTACAGATGCATACATCATTAAATGACATCAAGTTTGCTATATTTTCAACGACTTCTTTATCTGTAATGTTCTTCATTAGCTACGTCAACTAATATTAAAGGCTGTCAAATAGTAACTATCATGATGAAATAGAATTCTCTTCTATGCGGATACATTGTGTCTTTGTTGTTATACAAAGGCTAGCGTTGTCTTTAGTAGAAGAGGTGAAAATTCAATGTGATATGCGCAATCAAAAATCCAAATAGACGAAAGCATATGCAACAATAAAATATACTAACGAAAAATCGTAACTCAAAGCAACAATACTAATTAGATAATAAGTCATATTTTTGATATATTTTTATCTAAGAAGAAGCAAGAACAATTTCTCAGAGAAATAAGGGACACATCCTCACTTTTTTCTTTAAATAACTAAACCTAGAAATCTGTACAAGTTTTCCTGCACAACGACTAATATAATTATGTTAGGCAGTTAGTATTTCAAAAGAGTTAGTCAACACTGTGACAGTAGTTAGTTAATTGAGGCCTCAGTTAGTGCAAGATTGGCCAATTTAGCCGTTCATTCAGGTTGTGTATAAATACAAATCGTAGTTGTACATTGATCTTTCTTCGAATTTCTAAACTTTTTTAGCTAAGACTCAGATTTTCCTTTGTTAGATATCATCTTCTTCTAGTTTGTCTCCTACATTTACTATCTTCTTGTATGTTTTGATTAAGAATAAATGAATCATAATAATTAAACATAACTACAAAAGACTATATCACTATTCATTTAACTAAACTTATAGTGTCAAAGCTTAGCCTCACTTACTGTTAAAAAAATTAAGGGAAAAGAGTATAATATGAAATTTTATCAAGTATTTTCTTTAACATGTTTACACATAAAAGCTTTTATGAGTATTAGCTCAAACGGTTGGACCCATCATCACACCAAGTTTGTCAAGCACAGACGCACAAACGTATGCTCATTCAAGCTCTGTCCTAAAAGAACATTTACACCACTATCTGTATAGCACCAAGAAGTTGCATATCCAATTAATAGTTGTATTAAAAACTACAGTAGATGTTCAATTTTGAACTAATTGCATTTTCTTGATGTCCTTTCTGTAAAATCTATTACTTCATCAAAAGAAGTATTCCAACAGATGTTCGATAAAGTCGATACTTAGTTAATGTTCAGCTACGAAGTCTACATCATTTTGAGTTCGTACTTTTTCCCCTGTGACTTGTGAGCATGCACAACATTTGTGTTGCATCTCAATATTTGTACATTAACGTTGAGAAATGCATATTTATTTCATGTAACTTCACTAAATCAAGTATGTAAATTAACCAAACAGATTCTAATCGATCAAGAATAAGGTAAATAATAAGCTGAGAATATATAAAAGATATAAAATAATGAATCACAAAAGTGAAAGATGTTATCTAATTTCTCATACACTTATCAACAAGACAAAATTATGGAGAATGAAAGAGGCAATAAAATACTATCGACTGACATGTAGTACTAACATTTAGGGATTTTGTTCGTAGAGACTTTATGTATTCTCATTGAATTCTTCCTAATACCATACACCTATGAAATTGAGACAAAATAGTGAATTAGTACATGGATGTGAAAAAACATATAAAAGGAAGAGTTCCAAAAGCTCACAAGATTTCTGGAAAATTTACTTGATTCTCTCTCTATTTTGTTGCAACATCCATTGTTATTGTTAACCTGTATTTATAAGGTTTACCAATAAATAGAAACAGAAATAAGATAAGAATAAAATCCTAAAATACAACGCATTAATCCTGAGTCCACAGAAACACTGCGTGTCCATAATAAATTTAATCCCCTCACGTAGCCAAGGTTATGTTAATTTCTCCCAAATAAACGGATTAAACTGTTAAAGAAATATCGGTACCTCAAATTTCTTGAACTTCACAACTTAAGAACATCAACAGTCACACAGACTCAGTCTATCTACACTTTATTTTTATTTGAAGAAAAATATATGCAAGAGAAAAATTTCAGTGTTTGAAAATTGAAAATTGACTGCCTTTTATAGCCATTTCAGCAAGACGTGTTCCGTTCAGAGAAATCTGTTCGACCCCGTTTTATCTAATAATATATTATATATCCAAAGTTGTGTCGTTTGGAACAATAACCAACCTTTTGGAAAAATGTGTCTTTAGAAAATAACCTACTTTTGGAAAGTAAACGATTCTTTGTCGTATTGTTACCGTTACCCGCAAAATTTAAATAAGAGATACTATTAAAAAGGATTTATTTGATTTAACAAAAATTGATTAAATAAATTTGGTCCAAAAATTTATCAATCATCACATTGCCAATCTGAAGCCGAATGCCAAGAAGCAACACGACGGCGACGAGGGGGGCCAATCTTCTTCTTATCTCTTTAAGATTAATGGAAGTGTTCCTTATATAAGGACAACATTTCCCTTTCTTTTGCCGATAATGTGAGAAATGACTTTTCATTTCCTCCAAAATAGTCCCCCTCACTTTTCAAATATTCTCTCTTTGCTTTTTCCCTTCACACTTGCTAAACCCAACAATCCCCCATGAATGGGGAAGGCTTTGTTAAAACCATTGAATGAAAAAACTTGGTTGTCTTTTAGGTAAAGGGTTAATCGCATCTGGATAAGTAGGTTGCCCCTTTAAACTTCGGTAGTGAACATATATCTGATAGAACTCGGTCAATCGGTAATTTTGATCTCTTGAAACCGTCAGCTTTGGGTTTATACCTAGACAACATATGTCACACAATCAACCCTTGACTGTTCCTAGTTCTCCAAGTTCTTTTTTTCGTTTCAGCATGAACACATCTTGGATAGTAAGTGCTTAAAAGAACTGGCCTTACCGGATTCTCCCGTAGCGGCTTAAAACTTCACACTTACATAGTGATTTCTAATGTGTTATCACATAAATACACCATTTAATATCCCTGTATCAACTTAGAAAACCATTAAAAATCCTTAATGTCTTGATCATGTTACTAAACATTGTCCATCATGAGAATGGATCATAAAATAATAATAATAAAAAATTTTCTTTGACAATGTTGAACCCCCTCATCTAGACTGTTTGTTTTATCTCCTTGAACCTAGATCTTGGGATCTCAGTCTCTATTTTATTTACCGCCACGATGACTTTTTCTCGTCCATTCGTCCCATTCCGTCGATGATTTCTCAACTCCCTCTCTAGTTAGGCCTTTTTTGTAAGTGGATCCGAAACATTATCTTTTGACTTCACATAGTCATTGTGATAATTCAACTAGAGAGTAGTTGTCCTCACATAGTTTATGTCTTCGGCTTAATGTGATGAGACTGCCGTTATGCACTAATGCTTCAGCCCTTCCTATTGCAAAGAGCTTGACTAATCACAGGGGTATGCATATATGCGGCCATTAGTTTGGGCCAAATAGAATATCTTTTAAAGAATTCGGGAGCCTATTCAACTTCATTCAGCACCTGCCTTGTCCTAAAGCAATGAATTCAGACTCACATTTAGGAGGCGAGCATACATGTTTGTTTGGATACTTCCAAGATAGTCTCCCTCCACATAGTAAAACGATTCACTTGTGGATTTTTGTTTCGTTGACCCAGTAATCCAATTTGCATCACGTAATCCTTCAAGAACGCTGGCTTTTTTAATTTTTTTTGTTGGTAATTTAAACATAGTTTGAGTGTCCAATCCTAAGTATCTCTCGCCAAAACTCTCTTCATTGCCAACCAATGAATTTGGATTAGGAATTACGTGTGTATCGACTCAATTTTACTGATATGCAGCTATGTCGGGTCGTGTACGATTCTGACATACAGTAAACTTCCCATACTCTAGCATAGTTCACATGAGACCTCCCACTTTCAACCTTTATTTGCAAGATAAGTTTACATCAATTGGAGTTTTGCCCTTTTAAAATCAAATCTGAATTTTTCAGTATCTTTTGAATATAATGAGTTTGAGACATGCGAGACCGTTAGGAGTTTTAAGAATTTTAATTCCCTATATCACATCAGCACCCTAACTTTCATATCAATGTTCTAACCGACCATACGACTTGTAGCGTTTATATTAGCAATGGCTTTGGCTCATTATAAGCATGCTCTACATATAGGCATAAAAATGACTTCCTGATTTGGATTATCTTTAATGTAACCATTATCACATTCATTGATCTTAATCCATTTGACAACATGGTTTTGTTATCAAGACTGTTGCATGCCATTGTTTTGGTGCTTGTTTAAGTCCATAATTACTTAATAGTTTTAACACACTTTCTTTTCTTTAGCCAGGACTACAAAACTCCTCAGGTTTTGTTCTCTAAATTTCTTCTTTCAATCTCTCCCTTTTAGAAGCTGTTTTCTCACATCCATTTGATGAATTTCAATACGTATACTGCAGCTCATTGTAATTACCTCCGAATTGATTTATCCTAGTACTAGTGCGAGTAATGTGTCAAAATCATCAATACTTCTTTTTTCTAAAAAACATTTGAACAACAGTCTTGTTTATATTTGTCGAATCGTTCCCATCTTTCATCTTCCTTTTAAGATCCATGTTGACCCAGGTGTTTTCCCTGAGGAAGATCACCACTCCAAGTATGATCGTTAAGATTGATTCAATGTCACTATTAACAATCCTCCTACAAAGGTTTGAGTTCGCTAGACAACATTGCTCCCTTGAATGTTTTTAGGCTCACTTTAAGAAGAAAAGTTAACAAATCAAGATCCAAATAAGTAGATTCCCTTTGACGTTTACTGCGTCTTTGGAATTTCTTTCTTAGTTTCATCTCTTTTGTTTTTCTCTGGGTTGTTTTGAACCCCCACTAGATGACTCAAGTCTAGTTTTATCTAGATAGATATTTTCAAAAAATTCAGCACTATCTGATTCCATTTTACTGTATTAATCATGAATTCCGGATGTTTCCGGACTTATTAACCAAAAATTGACCATTTCTTACTGTTTGTGGAATATCCAATGAATCACAATCCACAGTCTTAGGCCCTATTTTTAAACCTCTAGTTATAGGAACTTGGACTTTGGCTATTACACCCCAACACTTTGAAATATTTTCAAGTTGGGTTTTCTTGACCTTTCCATTCTCATATGGAACTTAAATAAATTTGTCTTTGAGTGAGGCACTCTGTTAAGTATTTGATTTGCTTTAAGAAGATAAAGCTTCCCCCCAGAATTTCCTATGTAAACCCTGAACTTATACGTATGCATTTATAGTTCTTTTAAGTTCGATTTTTTCTTTCTGCAATTCCATTACTGAGGAGTGTACGGAGAGTAGTTTTGATTGATTCTTCCATTTTCTAAATATATTTTTTCTGCAAATGGGGATTCATATCTCCACTCTATCCCTTCTATAATTTTTGTCTTTTTTCTACTGATTTTTCAAACTTCAGGTTTTATTGCCTAAAATGCTCTATGGCGTTCTTTCCTTACTAATTTAGCAAATAAACAAACAATATCTATGTGCAATCGTCAATAAAGTATGAAAATACTTTTTCCCACCACGTATATGGTGTTTGAATTCAGTCAAAATATCAGTGTGGAATCAATCTAAAAGGATTTTGAAAATTCCTTTCAACTATTTAATAAGGATGCTTAGCATATTTAGATTCAACCAAATTTTGGATCCTTTTGATTTATTGCACTCATATTTTTGCATAAATATTTACGTTAATCATTTTCGCAGGTTTGTTATGAACGTACCCAACGTTCCATGCCATAAACATTAGCCAAGCAAGTAAGAAGAAGCCAAATCTTTATTGCATATCAACGACAATTCATTTAAGTTTCAAAAGGCCATCACTAAAGGTAGCACTTTTCCTTCCTGCATACATATCATTTTGCTTACTACCTAACTTTACTCACCTAACCAATACACATTTAAACCATTCTTAGTCAGAACGAATTGAACTAAATTCTTTCCTCATTCTGGAACATATGAGACCCTATTCAAAGTCCACCACCTTTCTGATGTCCTTCTTTATAGAATTTGCCATTTTCCATTCCACCTTTCAGATAGCGGAGTTGGCATAACAACTTCTCACAATCTGTAGTAATGGAGTATATGATTAAAAAATTTTTGTTGGCACAAACATGTCATGAGCACCAGAATCTATCCACCATTCTCTTGGATTTTCCCACCACGTTACATTCTGAAGCATTGCACGAGTACCGTCCATTTCGCCTTTGGATTCATCCAATTTGTTTGATCCTTCTTTTCTTGTCTTTCTTTAGGACACCGGCATTCATAGCCTATGACCATGTTTACCACAAATGGCAGTATCATTGAATTTCTTTTTAGGAGGGATTTGCTTTTTGGGATCAGTGTTTTCCTTTCTTTTCTTTAATTTGTGGGACCTTCTCTTCTTCACCAAATTTCTCCAGATAGTTTGCTGAAATTACCACCACGTGACCTATTTTCTCTGGCAACCTTAATTATCCTCATTGATTCTCAACCTTACTATATATCTTCACACAGTCAGCATCCCCTTGCGTTTGTGTTTAAGTAATGTTTGAAAGTCCTTCCTAATGGAGGTACTTTTTCAATACTTGCGCCACTTGAAGGCCTCATTCCAACAATCCAATCCTACATCCTACTTAAAGATTATTGAGTCTTACGGAAAGAACTTATATTTTCTAACAGGGTATTAAATAAATGTATATACCTTCAGCAGGAGATCATGTGATTATGACCGCAATTCTTGAACTTGGGTGCGACAGTCTTCCTGTCTATCATCTATAGTCCAGAAATTTTGGCCACATATGATTTCTTCATTCCGGCATCTTCTATTTTACTTCTCTTTTATAAAGCATCCGTAGATCTTTTGAGGTTTTGACATTGTTGTTACACATTGTACAGATCATCATGCAAACCACCAAATATATTGTTACACAAAAATTCTGAGTGTGGTCCATGCGTCTTTACCCAGAGCCCAAAAGAAAAAACCCCAGAAAAAAAAAAAAACCAACAGCGAAAAAAAAAAAGAAAAAAAAAAAAGACAAAACAAACGCTGAAGAAATAGCCGCGGACGGGAAACGAACGGCGGCAGATGGGTCGTGAGGGGAAGATGGTTGGTGTTGAAGGGTGGAGGTGTGAGTTTGGGGGGGCATGTGAGAGGGTAGTTGCTGGTATGTTAGAATCGTTTCATCGGGCGGTTTTTTCATCTGACATAACAGAGAACATTCCAGTAATGAACTTCTGCAGACTCAACGTAGTGTAAGACTCTTTTGCTGTCAGCTCTTACGTCAACTCAAAAAATTTTCAGGTTCTCATTTTCTCAGCTCACGCTAATGGCAGCATTGGAACGATTATGTGCAACCGATGTTGTTGGCCGCACTCATTGTTGCCTGCCTGTAACTATTCGAGCATTTGTTTGTACTGAATTAGTCATTTTAAAATCTTTTTTCTTTCTGTCAACAACTGGCAATCAGTGTAAGTTTTTTACATCCTAACAGTAAAGAAACAACTCTTTACACAACTATTTCTGATTTAACGATAAAGTTTATGTTCTTTATTAAATCTCGTTAATCGAATGAATTTTTTAAAAAGTCAAGCAGAGTAGAAAACATAAAGTTTTAATCTCAGCAACCGTAAATACATAACGTGTTAAATTTATCAAGATTGGTTATTGTTAACCTTTATTTAATCTCTCACTATACCCAAGGTTATGGATTATTCTCCCAAGATAAAGGGATTAAACATTTTAAAGAAATAGCGGTACCTCAAATTTCTTTAACGTCAGCGAACTTTAGAACAGCAACAGTCCGACAGACTCATCGATCGCCACTTTGAAGTAATTTTAGAGAAAAACATATGCATAGTAAGGAAAAATTCTAGTGTTTGAAAAGATTAAAAATTGACTTCTTTTGATAGCACTTTTAAAGCACGAGAAACGTGTGTCTGTTCAAGAAATCTGTTCAGACCATTTTTATCCAGAAAGTTGTGTCCTTTTGGGAAAAAATAACAACTTTGGGAAAATGTGTCTGTTAGGAAAATAACGACTTTTTGGAAAGTAACTACGTTTTCGGAAATGTTATGTTGCCCCAAATTTTTTAAGAAGATAATATTACAGGAGTGATTTGATTTAACAAAACTGATTAAATAAATTTTTGTCCAAAAAATTCTCAATCTATTCACCTCAAATTCGATGCCGAGCGAGCCGAGACGAGACGGCGCGATGGGGCATATTTTTTCTTATGCTCTTTAAAAGTAATGGAAGTGTTTCCTTATATAAGGACAAATAATTTTCATTTCTTTTGCGATATGGAGAAAACTTTTCATTTTCCTCAAAATCGTTTCCCCCCCTCACTTTTCATATTCTCGTCTTTATTTTCCCATTCACACTTTCTAAACCCCAACATCCATTTCATAGTGATGGAAAACCTGTTAACTTTTTCTAATTCCACGTTAAAAACACATAAAAAGTAACATCAAGAACTCAGAAAAATAATATAAATAAACCCAAAAAACTGGAAAGGAAACCCAAACATATTATGATTTGAATGAAAGTCACCTCCAATTTTGATATCCAAATGTAAAATTTCAGCACCAAATTGATGCACCAGCTCGAAACTCGTATCGCTCTCCTCTAATTTCGATCAATTTGCTCTTCCTATCCGAAAATGTACTACCTCCTTTTCAATGTATCTTCTTCTCCTTTTCCACCAAGAGTGAGAATCGGAAGAATGAAAAAAATTATGGGAAAATATAGAAGATGATAGCAGGATGCAACAATGTGAAAAATATTTTGTGAAAAATCAGAATGTGCATGTCCAGGATGAAGCCAAAAGAGAGATTTCTAGTAAATCAAGATAAAAATACAAATATTATAGGAAATCATAAAAACAGATCTCCAATTATGCTTACCGGTGAACATCAATAAATAACAGAGCTTCCTAGTAAATGAACAAAGATTGTTGATCTTCTCAACCTATAATACCTTTAAAACAACTTAGGTGAAACTAGAGTCTAATGCTTGTGTCTTAATGTTTTGAATTACTAAAATGAGTTATAATGTTTCTAGGAGGTCGTGGTTAAAGTTTCATGAAGATTGGAGGTCAAACGTCCATGACGTTTGAAAGGTTTGCCTTGAAACGACCTTGTGTGTCTTAGTGTGTTTCATGGAGTTTTACATGTCCGTTTTGGATGATATTGATGTGAGAGGTCCTAAACTTGTATACAATCATATTCGAGTTGGACACGTTTGGGAAAACATCCCCAAATACCAACCAAGGGTCCTTGAGGAAGGACCCATCTTGGTGGCCAAAACTGCCTAAGGCAGTCCCACCTACGGAGGCAATCGACGCCCAGTAGGCTGGTCGACGCCCCATAGGTGGAGGGAGTAGATGGGGACGTAGACGTGGGAGGTTGGCTTCTAAATACAAGCCCCTAACCCAAACCACGGACCAACAGGACGGTGCGTTGGTTGGGTGACGCACAGTCGATTGGCACTCGTAGGTGAGGCGTGTAATTCGCCTTCTTCACTGTAAAGTGAAGGGGTGAATTGGTAAATCCATCCCACGTCCAAATAAGTGTTTGGGAAGTTTTCTAAGGGTATTCTCGATATTTTAAGTCGGTTTATAAGTCCTAATTACCTAGATGAATTCATTATTCCAAATCTCTAAGAAACTCTCTAGAACTCCATTTAAGGTCGCAACTCCAATTATCTTGATTTTTATGACGAAAAGATAGAAACCAAAAATCTAACCATAAAGAGACCAATTTTAATGTGGAAAAACCTCTTTAAACTGAATGGTAACCATCACGGGGGGGGAAAAAAAAAATCAACAATCCCGAAATTGCTTTTCACTATACCAGATAAGACATGTACAAATATTCTTCTAATGGCTACACAACCATTGCCAAAAGAGACAAACAATAGCTACACCAACAAAAGATAATAGAAAGAAACAATCATCCAATCCCAGCTTCTTTTTTGGACCTAAACACATGATCTACTTGACAATGATCCGAATCCGATCTCCCATTCGAAAATCAACCATCAATATGTCGGAACCCTCATAAAATTTCATTCAGCCATTTCAGCCCTATCCAACGGCATAGTGAAGTCGGGACAACACTATCTAAATTTGCAGGTCGGAGAAAGAATGCAGGAAATGAACCCTTTTCCTTCTCTCTTTTCCTCTGTTAAAAGCTCTCTCAAAACCTCTCTTATGTTCTAATTTCTTTCAAGACAATACCAATAGTAATTAATTATTCCTCTCAACCCATCCTCTATTTTATAGAGTTGTGCTTTTTCTTACAAAGCCCAAAACCAACTACCAAATATTATTACAAGTCCAATCCTTTTCCAAATAGAATTGGAAACCAAATAAAGATAATAATTCCAATCCTTTTCCAAGTAGGATTAGGCCATGGGCCTTTGGCTGGAACATGGGCAATAGCCCAACAGGATTGAAGATTGGTTGGTGATTCTTCATCAATTCTTCATAAAATTTCGTGGTATAGCATAAATTGAGGTATCGTTCTTCATCCTTTAATATCTTTTCTTCAAAAAGCAAACTTCAAAGTGATTTTCAAAGTCTTTCAAAGATGAACTTGTCCAATTTTGATATTTATCCATGGGTTATTGCATAAAACATTTTGAATCATTATGTATTGATTGAATTGATGTCAATTTGATGGTCTTAACCTAATTACTCTATTAACCCATGTAATTCATGAACCCTAGTTTTTGGCTACTTTGTGGGTGACTTGATCGTGTCTTAATGTATTGAGTTCTTATATAGTTTGATTAGGGCTACTGAATTATGATAGAATCATGTTAGAATTGTTAGTATGCTGCCCTAAATTCATAAACCTATGTTGAATTACCTTTGATTCATTGTCTATTCTAAGTATTGAATTGAATTGGTGGTCATGGCCATGGGTAAGGGCCTTTGAGCATTGTAAATTTGGATGAGTGAGCTATGATTGAGTTGTGAAGTGAATTAGTGGCCCGCTTCCTAATTCTCCATTTATTTTATGTAGTTAAGCAAGGTTTGAATATGGTTTTGATTTGTATGTCCACTTAATGGTGGCAGTTCAATATGTTTTACTTGTGATTATATTTTCCTCGTCGGCGTTGATTATGCACTAGGGAGTTTAAGGTGAAAGTATGTGTTCTTCTATTTCATGTGATTTCGTGTTATACTATGACTAGATCTTATTTGTGATCTTATGGTTTATGTATATTATTCCTACTTGGTTATATGAGTCTTATGATGGTTATATTGATGAAATTATACTAGTGAATAGGAAAACCTATAGATGATGTTGGTTATGCTTATGTCCTTATAGAATGATATGTTATATGTGAATTATGTGAATGCCTTCTTTTGGTAGATTGTGTCCTGACTTGATACATGTATAATATGAATATGACTTCTTTACTTAGTATGCTAAAGCCTTTAATTCTTGTATGTGTAATTTACATGTGACCTTGAACATTGCTAAGAAGGTTCTTAATGTGGAACCTTGAACCTAGTCGTAAGGTTATGATTTGAAAGCCATAATGGTATTATTCTTGTGTGAATGTTGGTTGTATGGAACGGCATGAAATCATCCTTAGGAAAGTCATTGAGCTAGCCTCTTAGCTATTGTAGATAGCCTTATTATACCCTCTTTTGTAAGGTGAAATGTGATTGGGTTATGAACTAGATATGGAACCTCTTCATGCGATCCTTTATTAATTACTCTAGGAGAACAAGGCTACACATAGTGAGTATGGTTTGTGAAGTTGCCTCTATATAAAGATGCCATTATATACAAGAACCCTTCATAAATTTTGTTCCCCCCCTTAAACCATGTGCCTACATGGGATTGTCCCAAGTTCTCTAGCTAACACTGCAAGTAAAACACCCTCCATCGGAGTAGGTTATAATTCTGTATCCTTCTAGCTGTATAAATAAAATCTATGTCGATTTTTGTCTATTCGCTCATATGTGATACCCACTAGTGTTGGAGAAGCTCTATGAAGTTTGTTTGGTATGTGGACGCTCTCTCTATACATTGGGCATGATTAGGCTTTGAGAGGTGTTAGGGAGTTAGTCCCTAGGTCCTTCCGTTCTCCAGACCTATTACGTGAGTTCCTTATATGTGATGAAATGCTCTAATGACTAAAGAAGACAATGACTTTAATTTTAGAAAGCGTGAAATGACTAAGTACTTTAGCGCTATAGTTAGTTTTTAAGGGTTGCCATATTTAAAGGATGGAAGGGGGGCATAAGGAATTTCACTTCATTTCTGCCTAGGTAAGTCTTAAGAATTATAGACTAGTTAGGGGGAAGTAAATTAATAAATTAGACCAATTTGATCAAACTTAGGAAGCCTAGGATTATTTCGGCAATCATGGAGAGGTTGTATGGCTTTCTCTTCTTTTGAATTACTAGGTACGTTTTTGGTACCTTTTGATGAGAGTGACATATTATATGTATGTTTTATTTGAAGTGAGAATGATCTAACTCTAGATAGTCTAATGATCTTTTAGGTGTTTGTGTGAAGGATTGTTAATGGGATGGGCGTTGATCGCTTCATAACTCACATCAATGAGACTAAGAATCATCTTGGGTAGGAGGATCATATTTTCAATGTGTTTTTTTCGTGATATACTTTTTTGATGCTATAATGTGAAAGTGAAATTTTTATTGAATTTAAAAAAAAAAAAAAAAAACAATGCCTTAACAGTGAAAGTCACTTAAGCTTACTATAGGTTTATGTAGAGTTTTCCTATATATTGTGTATAATGTGAAGGTTTTCTCATTGTGTTGTTTTGGTGTTTTAAATTGATTTTACTGCTTAAAAAACAAATATACCTATGAATTTTTTAATTTTTTTTAAAAAATACAACTACATATTCTGATAAATGTTCTGTTTCTCTGATTTTGTTCATTAAGAAGTCATACTTACTACATGTGTTTTACTAATTCCAACTTTTGTTATATCTAAAGGGGTAGTTGGAAGTGAGAACGTCTTGATTGCCATCGCTTGGAAATTAGAATTCCTTTCAAGCAAGTTGAAGTATGGTCCTCAACTTGACTTGAAGGCATAATTGTCTTTAACTTGCTTATTTAAAATATTGGTAATAATATTAGATAGACTGTTATATTTTGATTGTATGGGTCGTATCCCAAATATTTCTTACAGTCTAAGGATGGCATATATTAAGACTTAGAGTTTTCTATTGGTTTTATATCAAAGACGTTTTAAGATGTTATCGTATTAAAAGTTTAAAATTCACAGTACTTTTCATACATGTATGCAATGAATGATTTCTAAGGACTTGTACAAGACCTCCGTGAGGTCAAGTACGTCGCGTTGTGCTCCGAGAGTGTCATATCTTCTAGGGTGTGCTCTCGGGGTGGACACAAGCTCCTTGGCTTCAAATGATTCATTTCAAGGTCTCACTTGATTATATTTTCTACGCCCTTAAACAGCCACACCGCAAGCACACAAAAAAATTGTGAAGAGAGAAAAACATGAAAAGACAGAATAAATGAGAGAAGCAGAGGAGAAATTTGAAAACCCTAAAATGGAGCAGTTCAATGTGAAATCAAAATTTTGGTTATTGGAAAGAAGATGAAGAGAATAGGGGTACACGTGGTTTGCTTTGGATATCATGAAGAGTCAAGTAATAACAATATGAACCCCACTCATATAGTACAAATTAAATTTCTTTTTTGTACTACTAAAGAGTACGGTGTTCGTCCTATCAAAGTCTCGCTTGCTGATATTTTCTACGCCCTTAAACAGCCACACCACAAGCACACAAGAAAATTGTGAAGAGAGAAAAACATGAAAAGACATAATATATGAGATAAGCATAGGAGAAATTTGAAAACCCTTAAATGGAGCAGTGCAATGTGAAATCAAAATTTTGGTCATTGAAAGAAGATGAAGAGAACATGGGTTTACGTGGTTTGCTTTGGATATCAGAAAGACTCAAGTAATAATAATATAAACCTCACTCTACATTACAAATTAAATTGTTTTTTGTACAATTAAAGAGTGTGGTGTTCGTCCTATCAAAGTCTCACTTCTAAATAAGGGGATTACTGTCCCTTAAAAAATAATTTCTTTACCTATCCATGAAAATATAGTTTTATTTCAAACTTGATTTACATATTTTATTATTTAAATTGATCCCCTAATATTCATAAATTAAATATTATTAATATTTAGTTCATTTTTTGGGTTTTAAAAAGGTGAACATCACATTTAGATTAATTTTGTATGCTTAAATGTGAGATAAATTCATGTAAGCTCATATTTGATTTCTGAAAAAACTTTATTCTTATTTTATTATTGCTGGTTTTAATAAAAAAAAGAGTACAAACTTTTTTTGAAATGGTATACTATTATATAGAGAAGAAGGAGCTCTATTATTAAACAGTATATTTATGAAATAAATAAAGTACATAATTATACATTTTTCTTTGTTTTTCTTTACTGGTCTATTATGTTGGATTTCATGTTTCAAAAGAGGAGTACTCTTTATTGTCTCTTATAATTGGTTCAGTTCATGTACACATGTGAATGATGAGAAACATCAAAATTTAGATAAAATGATCAAAATGCTCCTTCATGTATGAGGGTTGTTTTATTTTGATCCTTAATATATTACACGTGATCTATATTATCCTTAATGTATTATAAAAGAAGATTAATTCGGTTCTTAGCCCTAAAAGTTATCTAAAAACATAAAAAAATGTTAAACTTAACATAAGTATAAGAAATCACATTTAACACCAACTCCACATATTAGTCACATTCCACAATATAGTATCAAGATCATTTCAAAACACATAAACATGAGATTCTCCTACCAAAGCTTATTCTAAAGCTCACTTGAGTGAGTTATGAAGCGACCGCCCATATAAACCCTTCACACACACCAAAGTGATCCTTAAGACTACCTAAGGTAATATTATTCTCATTTCATCAATTAAACTCCTCATCTAGAATTACTCTAAGACTCACCTAATTAAGACATGAAGAGATCGCCCATACACCCTCTGCAAGCTACCTAAGTGATCCTTAAAGATACTCTAGATAAGTACCTTTTAATTTACATGCTTTTAACATAAGTCACTATGTTAATTAAACCATTTAAGAGACATTCAACAATTAAGGACTTTCACATAATAGTATTGGAGAAGACCTAGGGAACCTACATACTAACATCTTCAAAGCGTACTCATGCATTGTCTAGATAGCGTCCCATTTCACTACCTACACTTTGTAGTACTTATCCAACACTAGCATGTATCCCACATGATGAGAATACGCAATAACTGTATATGGAATCTATATGAGTCTAACCCTAACTACTCTTCCATGGATTTTGTTCTACGTGCCAATGATAGAAATGAGGACATAGTTCATGTAGGCCCCTTGATAAGAAATATGGAAGGTTTCGTTCTACTCTCTACTCTTTGGTCTCATCTTAAGTGATTCACCCCCCTAAGCACGACTTACTCTGTGTACCTTTGTTGCTCAAAGTGGTACTTCAATCAAAGTATCCACCATATAATAGTCATAACCAAATCAATACAACTTTACCAAAGAGGTCCCCTAGGGCTGTCATACAATGGTACAAGATATCTCA
The DNA here is from genome assembly GCA_027704765.1 of Solanum habrochaites. Taxonomy (NCBI): domain Eukaryota; kingdom Viridiplantae; phylum Streptophyta; class Magnoliopsida; order Solanales; family Solanaceae; genus Solanum; species Solanum habrochaites. The sequence continues at coordinate 36,979,811 of JAKWJA010002499.1, read as the reverse complement.
ATGAATTTCTTAAGGATGATTTTAATGTTGTTCCATCCAACCAACCGCTAAGATCGCACATTCACACAGAGGCTAACTATGACATTTCCAATTCACAAGGATATCATAACCTTCTTTCTAGTTTAACTGTTCCGAAGTAAAATGAATCTTTTACAGTTCAAGGTCATATTTCAATCACACATATACATACATGACAAAGGTGCTTTAGCCTACTAAGTCAAGAATCATATTCATATTCTTCATATATCAAGTAGAAGGACATAGGTCTACCACACCAAGACACACATACTTTACATTATCACATAAAGAATAACATTCAAAAAGCACATAGGGACAACCAAGTCAACTATAAGTCACCCTACTCACTTCTATAGAAACCTTAACATTCTTCATCACAAGACTCATATAGTAAATTAGGAACCATCATACTTCATCACAAGACTCATATAGTCAATTAGGAACTATCATACTTCATCATCAAGTATACACACCCTAAGCATCACTATTTTCCCCTATCAATAATCAAATAGAGATGGGACCTTCTTTCATTCATTCACCTGACATATATAATATATCATCATGTACATTCACTTGATCATCATCACAAATCACAACATGATAATATGACAATTCATAAAAGTAATGTCGACAAGGCCACATTCTTCACATGTATATATAACACATAAGCACTGCCACCATAAGTAGACTATACCAATCATCACAATTCAAGACCTATACTACACAATGTACAGAGAATTAGTTCAACATACCATCATTCCATCAAGAACACCTCCAATCAAAAGTCAATCTGACCAATTCAATCCACAAAGGCTCTTACCAATAGTCATAATCACCAAGTCGAACCAATACTTAGACTATACAATGAATCAACATAATACAATATGAAATTCAGCCAATTAGGAAAGCCTATACACATTTCTAACAAGCTTCTTACATATTGCAGTAGCCCAAAGTAAACTACACAATAATTAAATACAGTAGAGCTAGGATCACATCACCTATAAAATAGCCAAAATAAGGATTTCATAATTATCATGGGTGATAGAGATTTTAACTTAGAATCATCAAATTAACATCAATTCAATTATAAATTAATAATTCAAAACGTATTATGCAAGAACTCATGGCTAGATATGAATTTAGAAATTCATACTTTGAGAAAGTCTTGAAAAAACACTTTGAAATTTGAATCCTTGAATAAAGAAGATTCAAGGATGAAAATCATATATTGACTGATGCTTAGCCCCGAAATTGAAGGAGAATTGATGGATAATTTAAGATCCAAGCTCCAAACCTTACTTCAAGCTACAATGGAGTTCTAGAGAGTTCTTCTTTTGGATTTGGGGTTTGATTTTTGAATAATGACTTGACTTGGGGGTCTAGACTTATAACACTACTTAAAATACCTAAACAACCCTTAAGTAACCTCCCAAACCATTTTTATAATGCTATGGTGAAATCCCCAAATTACCCCTCACTAGGCCGAGACCCTGCAGAAAACTGCAGGTCTCCAATCGATTGATCAACCTGTGGGGCGTAGACCCATCGACGGCCCGTGATGGCAACCGTTGATTGGGTCAAAGACTCATCAACAAGGGGCTTAATCTCCCCAAGCTTATTATCAACCCATGCCACAATCTACGGGGCATCGACTTGTCCAAAAGGGTCGATTGCGCACGTACATGGAGACTGTTTTGGCAGTCTTGACCCACAAGTTGGGTCCTCCTCAATTCCCCTTTGGTTGGTCCTTGGGGAGTTTTGCTCGGATGTTTTCAACCCAAATACATTCGTATAGATGTTAGAAACCTCCCACATCAAATTCAACCAAAACGAACATGTAAAACATGTCAAGACACACTAAGATACACGAGCACGTCTCAAGGCTATCTTTCGACGTCTTAGATGTTCTTGGACGTTTGACCTCCAAACACTTCCAAACTTCGTAAAATCCCTACAAACACTATTATTAACCATTTTAGGACTTCAAAACCTCATGAAACACTTGTTAGGCTCTAGCTTCACCTAGTTCATTTTTAGAGACGTTACACTAGGTCTACAACCTATTAATATAATGCAAGGATCAATAATTAAGGTCTAACGACCTGTTAGACCGTTTTGAGTGCTAAAACTATTTTGACTCTTCTTGTGAATTTTAAATGGTGATTTGTAACTATTTATTTTACTAAGGTAATTTAGTTGACGGTTATGTATTAGATAATTATTATTCTTTTTTTAATTGATGATTAATGGGATAAGTCCATGATTTAATTTCCTTATAATATGAACCATGTATAAAAAGAAATTAGTGAAATTTAGTAATTAATTAATTATTAGTTATAATTATTTACCCTAATACTTAATAAACCTAAGCAGGAAACTTCAATAGACGAAGCAACCTAAGGGGAAGACATAATTGGTCCGCCTGTAAAAGACGTATATGTCTATGTAAATGTTACATAACATAGTGTAGATGAAGAATTTATTATTAATATATTTTGTTTTATGGGGATCTTGGGTTTCCTAAGTTGTAGTTTTGTTAGATTGGTTTCTTTGTTAAGTGTAGAAAGAGTCGTGGATAGTATGATATCATGATGGGAAAATAGTAAGGGTTCATTATATCCAATTTAATTCCTGATATTGGAGGGATGCATAGAATATAAGTAGCTGCCAAAAATGGTTCTTTCTTTCTTTTTTTCTTCGAGCTGGACTTACTTAGTTTGCGTGATAACGTAATGTTGAATTTGATAAATACATTAAGACGTCGTATTAAGTATACTATTGGATTTATAAAGAATATTAATTTAGTGAAATTTTGGGTTCCTTAAGGCTAAATGACCATTCCCATTTGCTATGTCCTCCCTGCTGTCTGCTGCACCAGTGGATGAGTTTGTGTGTCTGAAGTTTTTTGGTGGGTAATTATAACTAATAGTGGAAATTGGGGCCTGATAAGTTAGAAGTATACGAGAAATTTAGGGGTAAGTCTCACATGGTTGTTCAAGTTCTGGTTGTAATATTTTGTCCTTATTATTGCTTTGCAGTTCACCTATCGCCAGCGTAGGCTCCGGGGACCAACGAGCAAGAGGAGGTTAGTACTAATGGCTATCTAGATGACATTTGGATCGTTTAATAGGTGCACGCCTTTGATGGAAGATGGGATCAACTAATTAGGGAAGCTAAGGCTGTACAATGAGTGGGTAATCAAATTTAAGTTTTGGACGTTTCTGTTTGCGCTCCACCATTTCGTAATCAGTGGTTTTACATTGTATATATTAAACACGACTACTACTTCTAAGGGATGCTCTCACTTATAGACTCTATAATAAATATATTCAAGATACGTAAATTAAATATTAGTGTATTAATTATTTTAATGTTATTTAAGGTTTTAGATTAGTGGAGAAGTTAAGACATACCTTGGGTTTGAACTTTAGGAAATTGATTATAAAATTAGGTGAACCGTTTGGTCTAGGATAATCATAGAATAATATGAGTGTTTAACTTACAAATTATGCATATATAATTGATAGATTTGAAAGGTTCTGAAGCATTGAGGAAAGGAAAATTATTGGAGAAGTAACTTGCTTGACTTTGATTCTTCAGTTGAGGTAGGTTATGTTTTATTCTATTTGATCGATAGACTCTTAATAGTGATTGATATGTATTGAGTGATATTGTGATGTTCCCTATGTACTTGATTTTGTGGTTGTGTAGCTTTGTTGTGTGGTTTGTGATTGTCTGAAATCCTGAGACTGTGAGATTTATAATTTGAAACCCTCTTTATCAAAATGTTGCCTTGAATAAAGAAGGTTTCATGAAATATTGTTAATGAATAGAAAAGGGGTGATACATAATGATAAATTAATGGTATTATTGGATCGGAGTGTCACATTACGACACGGTATAATTGGATCAGAGTGTCATGTTCCGACACGATATTATTGGATCGAAGTGTCACATTCTGACACTGTATAATATATCGCAGTGTCACATTCCGACATGGTATAATTGGATCGGAGTATCACGTTCCGAAACGATAACATTAAAGAAAATATATTGAATTAACTTAATGTACTCAATCCCAAAGAACTCATTTCCCAAATGAGCGTGGTGTGAAGGCATGCGTCACATATGTGTGCTTGATATTGTGATTAATTGTATACTTACTTTAGTTTGTTGCCACTGGTTCATATTGTTTGTTGATTACCACCTGTTAAGTGTCATAGATGATTTTATACTATTATCATTGTATATTAGTTGTTATTTTGGGTTGACCAATGATACCTACCCAGTACATATTGCCTCGTACTGAGTCCTACTTGTGTATTTTTCTTTGTTTTCCTTTTATAGAGTATAGCGAGTGTACCAGCGACGTTGACTTGCCTCAGCTCTAGCCAGTCTCCAGCAAATCAGCTTCCTTAGTGAGCTATTCATTCAAGTTCGTGTTGGATTCTCTCGGTCATGACATGATGCCCTATGTTTTTAGACACATACCAATTTACTCTTTTATTTAGTGTATTTGATACTCTTCGACTTAGTATTTGGAGATTAGATGTCCTTGATGTGATTACTTTTAGGTTTTGGATATGACATATAATAGACTATAATGAATTTGTGTTTCTTACAATAATGAGATTTAAGCTTCCGCATTATGATTAGTATTTTGTAAGCAAAATGATAAATGTAAGTTGAGATTGAATTCATTGGTTCGTTATCCTAGGAGATTAAGTGTGACTATCATTCGCGACTCAATTTGGGTCGTGGCATACGGTCTAATTCCGATGCATTTCTTTTGGGGCATACAATATGGTTCAAAACTATACAAATAATAGCTAATGCCAGTATACCCATGCTAATGCTATAAATATTGGAGAAAAAGAAATCTCCATTATTCTACAGTGGACTATTGTGTGCACTTGATCAATGTATAGCTAGCTAGCAAGTGCCGGGACAAAAATCCATTTATTTAATCCTCACTCACTCAGTTCCTTCTTTGTTGTCATAGAAGAAAAATCTACATTTGTTTGACCAATATATCCTTAATTAATTTTTTAATATTTATAATTATATGTGTCTCTTAATTCTAGAATAATAAATATTAATTGCAAAGTTGGAAAAATTATAAATTTTCTTGATTGTTTAAATTGATGATTATTTTGAAATAAGTAAAATTTTTTATTTCCTGCAATTTTTTAAAAAAAGTATTTAGCATCTATAAATTAGTAGGTTTTAAAGTTTTGCAAGGGGGACCAATGTAACAAATAGAATTTAATTGGAAGTTGGTACCTATAGCAGTCAAGGTACCAACTTTATGGTTTGCCGACAAGTTATGTCTATTAGTTTTTCTTATTGATTTTTTATGTTATTTTGAATATTTGATTTTGATTACTTACGTGGAGCTGATTCAGTCTGACCCATCACCTCGAGTTTTAAGAGGAACAATATATTTAATTTGTTGAATCAAGAGTCGTATTTCCTAATGAAATAGAATTGGCTTGGATGATTAAACTCTTTCGCTCGCTATTGTTAACAGATACACATTGTTTTTCTGTTACGAGTAATCTAATGATATTATCAAGATAAAGGTTAAATTTTCTATTGATATGGAATACTTGTTACACCCTCCAAACAATGTACTGCAATTGATTTTCGGCGAGCGGCTGATGCCATCCATCCACAGTGGCTGGTTTGCTCTGTTCCTATTCAGATTTTTCCCTGCATTCCATAGGTTCAAGGCGATACTATAAACTCAATATCAACGGCCTATGAAAAATTGTGGCAACCTGTTGTATAACTGACAAATTTTTTATGTGTTTAAAGTAGGATCGATAGCAAACCAAATCTGAATCTATTCATTACAAGAGTCCGTCACGTGTTTTCACATGTTTAAATAGACTGAGAAAGAAGTAGATATTATGAATAGGATGCAACCTTCAAGTTTGCAGTGATTGTCAAATTTCACTTAGATCTGCAGACATGGTTTTAATCTTAAGGCTGCTATCAAATTGGTTTTTATTTGAACAAGACATTACAATTAATCTTATATCTAAAAGGACCTCCAAAGATGGATACTTGTATCTTATCCACTCTCATGTATTTCAAGATCAAAGTTACAAATGGAACCACCAAATTCTAGCATGGTTTATCTTTCCCACCTTTTACCTACCTCTTTGGAAAAATAATATCTGTTTTTCTATAGTCATCGACAGTTAGGTAAACCAATGCACTTGGACTTATGCCAGATTAATAAAATTAGCCAAACTCCTGGTAGTAAAATTTTGATAGACTAAAAAGCGAATTTCCTGAATCATTACTAGGGAATAGAAATGACGTAACCGGGGCCGGGAAGTAAGGATAGAGGGGAGATTAAACGTCACTTTATTATTTTTCCTTTTTATTGTGATATTTGTAAAATGCAAGGGCATAGTACTCTAATAAATCAAGGAAGGATTCTTTTTTTTTTTTTTTGGGGGGGGGGTGGAGGGGAGGAGGGTAATACTTATGGCTCCAGAAAAAGATAACACAGAAAAGGAGAGTGAAGTTCATAAAAAAACTAGAGTACATCGACATGTTTATAAAATTCAAAAGGGGAAAGCAAAAATACTTTCCAATGGGAAAGTTGTAAGACTTGTATGACCCGTTAACATGCTACATGGTTTTCATATAGACTTGAGTTAATATGAACTCTCATCTTACATCGGTGCTCTCGGTGCTCAATTCTACTCCCAAAATATATATTTTAGCTCATGCTTTTAGAATAATTTCCTTTCTTTGGGTTGAGATAATTGCTCAACACTTAGCTATAAAAAGCTTTCTTGGAATCAATGTTCCCTTTTCTTGTTCAAAGCTCTTTTGGGAAATCTTAGTTTCCTCTTAACTTAATGTGAAAACATTTACAAACTTTTAAGAAATACTTAATTCACTTATAACTTTTGAAAAATGAATTCAACTCTTTGCTATTTGCTTAACTTGAAAACTTGAGTCTTAATCAACTGTTACGGAAAAACCCTTATATTTCTTTGAAGGAAAGACTTCAACTTGTTACTCTTTACTTTAACTTGAAACTTGAGCTTTAAAGTGGAGTTAAAATGTTTAGTAAAGACTCTTAAAACCTTTAAGAACTTTGCTTTGACTTACTTCTTAACTTCTAGACTTAAGTTTTAACTTCTTTGATTTTGATCATAGCTTTTCTTGAATTGGATTATGAATTCAAGGTTATGATTTGTATTTTTGATTATTTCTAGGTGTCTAGAAATCATTTGAACTTATTAGAATCTTTGGAAGGTGTTAATATACCTTAGAAAGGCTTAAAAGGGATAAACTACGAAAACTGGGCGAAAAACGTCGATTTGGGCGCATACAGAGCGCGCCGCGCCAGCCTCATGAGACAGGGGCTCACTTTGGGTGCACTGCAGGCACGCCGCCCAGCCTTCTTAGCACTATGGGGGCGCGACGTGCCTGGCCCTGCGCAAGTTCGTCTGGTGAGTTTTTCAACTCGTTTTCTGATCTCAAATTCTCTAAACCCCCATAGTTCTATTCTCAAACCCTTAGGATCATCAATACCTAGTAGATCTAACTCGAAAAATAACTTGAAAATTACGAATCAACATCAATGGATATCAAACAACTCAACCAATAGGGATTCAACAAGATTTATCAAGAACTTCACATACTAGCATGTAGATAACTCAAAATCGCATAATTGAAACAAGTTCGTGTGTGGTGAGCTAATCCAACACGAAAAGATCTCACATACCTTGATAGGGATCACCCCCGATGAATTTCACTTGAAATTCTTTGACGCTCTTGGTAAATCATTGACTTTTCTCCTTTTCTTTCTTTTCTTCTCTCTTCTCCAAGCCCTAAACGTAAAGTTAAACTTTCCTTTCTGACTAAAACTTGTTTTTACCCAAAATAAATTCTTAAAACAAAATAGGAAATAAATGGGTGAAAAGACTAGTTTGTCCTTCCTTAAATTCGAATTGGGGCTTTCCTCAATCCAATAGTCCAACTTCCGATAGGCATATCTCCCTCATACGATATCAAAAATGCGCAAACTCGGCGGCGTTGGAATGATCATTCCAAGGGATTTTCAACCATATCAAGAACTACCACCTCATCCTGATATAGGAGTTATGGCTGTTGGAAAATTATCAAAATTCACTTTCTTAACTTAAATTTTTTTTCCAGATTTACCCCTTTCTTTTCAAAGGTAATTATTTTTAGTTTATTAGCTATTTCGAGTCACGAGATGCTACATATATGCACCCCAAAATTTATATGATAAGGGCATCAGCGTCCTAAAAATATAATAGAAGATATTTAGATACCATGTATGATAGATCGAGGGTAAACTTATCCTTTTTTTCAAAAAGTTAATAGTAGCTAGTTGAAGAAGCTTCACAATTACTCTTTGTAGTTGTCGTCCAGGTTATTATTTTCTCTTCCTTTATTTTCATTTGGATAATTAGGGAGAGTAAAATTATGTTTTAATAGATAAATGGATAAATTACTTATATACACAACTTTACTTATTTTATTCTCCATTTTCTCCTACCTTTTTAAAATATTTCATAAATCCTTTATTTCTCTCAGTTCTTAAAAATTTCAGACAGATAAGATCAATCAGTCAAAATCCATGTTTACTACTCCCGTTTTCACTCCTCTTTTCTTTCGCTAAATTCACTCAACATTCTCAGCAATTACAATTTTTAAATTAATTTGGTTTTCAAAAGGATTCTCTCTCAAGTAAATCAATTTCAAACTTGTGAATTGGTATGGTTTTGTCTTCTATATTGTTGTCTTCTTCTATTTTTTCTTGATTTTCTTCTAATACATATTGGCTAGGCCCCTTCATTTAGTATTTGGGTTACTCAACTATGTTCTTCTAATACTAATATGAGATTTTGGGGTTCATCTCGACTTGCTCCAAAATGTTGCTGCTGGTAGACTTGTTATTAAAATGTATTGACAAGTGTTTGTTGTGCATCCAATGGACTACCATAAATGCATCAATAATCTGATACATTATTGATATGTTGAGAAGAAGAAGGAGAAGCAGAAGCAGATCTGATCGTTGTTTCTTTTCAGTTTTTCCTTATTCAGGTTTTTATTGTGCATCCAATGGACTACCATAAATGCATCAATAATCTGATACATTATTGATATGTTGAGAAGAAGAAGGAGAAGCAGAAGCAGATCTGATCGTTGTTTCTTTTCAGTTTTTCCTTATTCATCTTTTTAATATATATGTGGATTTAGATTTTTTATGTATCTAGCTATTTTTATTTTCTTAAATTAATATATAATGTTTTCTTTTCAACATTATGATACATTAAAATTTAATCATGCTAAATATATCGTATTCAAATTGTATGGACACAAATGAATCATCATTGCTGGGAGGTGAGGGGAGGAGAAAGGGGAGGATGAGGTGGGAAAAGGCCAGAGATAGTAATAAGGCCGACTGGAAAATGTTGGGGTTGGGTTAGGAGGGGACAAATACGTTGCACATGACACGATCAATTCGATCGAAGGGCGCTAATAGGAGTTGCTTACTTTACTAGTAGCGAAGGAGATGGCAGGGCTTTTTTCGTAATAATAGTGGGCCGGACTCATGATATCTATGCCGGTTGTCGGAATTCAACAAAGGTCGAAGGACCATTCGACTCATTAAGGGAAATAGCGGTACCCTCGTCTGGCGCCACTTTTGGACCTAGCAGCAGAAGGGCGGGGCGGGCTTGAATTCAGGCCGGACCAGACTCTTCTTTATTTGAGCTACTCCCAGGCACGTAGGTCGAAGATCTCACTTGTCTTGTATAAATTCTTGTTATGCATCTGTAGTGTTTAGTTTTTATTCAGACTTATTTAAATTAGAAGACTGTGCATCTACACATTACTCAATAAATATATTTGATACATAAATTCTATTATTCTACACACAAATCATCATGTATTAAATTACTTGATAAGATGTAATTTAGGATCTTACTGTGATATTTATGTAAATTGTACTAATTTCACTCATTATTTGAGGAGTTGTAATTTTTTGAATTTATTGATACAAAAGTAATGTTCAATAGTAGTGGACATTTTTGTATCATGTATGAAATCATTATAATTATGTGAAGTTATTGATACAAAAATAATGTTCATTGTTGTATCATTCAAAATCTGCACTATTAGAGTGTGTATCAAATATACAAACTTTACTAAAATGTATCAAATACACACATAAAATACATTGCAAGTTACTAGTTTAATTGTAATTCATTATTCGTATAATGTTTAAGTGGTGGAGAATTTTTGTATCATGTTCAATTAGTAGGCATTTAGTATCAAATATAAATATATGTCAGATTTTATAAATTATCAATATGTATTGAGCATTAGTTACTCTTTTATCAATATGTATCACTAAACATTAAGATACTTTGTAGTTACAATTATGTATCATATGACCAGGCATAATACATATATTGGACCCAAAACTTGGCTTCAAATTTAACTTTGACCTCCAAACGTTCATAAGCACAACAAACACTTTAACTAGCCAACTTTTTAAAAATAATAACACAGGAGTCCCTACTGCACCATACACGTAGACACCACCTAGACAAAAAATGACTTTAGAAATGACAGTAGGACATGCGTGTCTATTTGTTCAACTTTATACAAGTTTAAGTGTCTACTTGTACACACCCAAAGTTGAAGGGCATAAGTGTGATTCGAAGGCAAGTTAAAGGGAACATTTATGCATTATGCCTATGAACTTGACTTGTTTCTCATACTTTTTATAACTACTTTTGTGAGTTCCTTAGAAACGAAATCAACAGCCCATCAAATGATTTTCGTGCTGATTATCTTCACATGAGATATGAAGCATTATTATGAAGATATAGTACTTAAAAGGCTAAGTCACACTATTTTAGCGATAAAGATGATCCTCCAAGCTCAAGGGTCACTTTATTCCACCACAACAAGATAATTTGGTTAATATTGAATAGTGATCATGTATGATATTTTTTTTTGTTTAAGACAATCTTACTTAAGTTTTAGAGTGTTACTCTAAAATTATTTCATATTATGTCTAAATTTGAATATATTTGTCTTTAATTATATCATGTAAATTTTTATATTTTTTGCTTTAATTATAGTAATCTTGATAGATGTCATAAAGACAAGTATCATGTTCATAACTCTTTGATAATGTATATGAACGAAGATATAAGTTGGGCAGGCATGTATGAGGGGTGATATAACCGGGGAGGCGGGGGGGTTATTTACCATATACACATAAACTCTTTATCAGAACTTGATACATTCAAATTTAATTTTTTTAAAACACAACATGTCAAAAATTATTTATCAGATACATCATTGACACATAGAAACGAAAAAAAGTGATGTATCATTCACATTTTCTTAATTTCTACAATTGTTGTACAAATTGTAATTGATATATATTAACATTGTCTGCCAAATACACAATATTAACCTGATACATTTTATACAAAATTCATTTAAATATGTTAGTTATATAAATGTATGTGAAACAACTCTTTGTTAATTCCTTTATTACATATATCATATACAATCAAATATAAATAATGATCATACCATAACTTACGAAATTAGTATGCACGCTCTTCGTTTACTAGTAATGTATCATAACTTACATACATATCAAGAGTTTTAGTATTTTTTCTGAACCTTCAATACACAAAATTTCTCCAGATGTAGAAACAACGTAATGTATCAGACTTCCAAGCGAGCTATATATCAAACCTCATGTTTCTTTACTTCGACGTACCAACTTATTACTCACTCATCATTTGTAACGACCTGTTTGTCCGTTTTGGGAGCAGCAGATTTTAATTTTCTGGAACTATATGGGTCTGAAGGCGAGGACCCCACGACGGACCTTCATAGCCCCGAACGACGGACCGTCGCAAGGTCTCGTTTCAAAACACTGGAAATCGGAAATTGGGTACTGAAAATCGACTCTCTGACCTTCGTACAAATGGCATGGGGAGGACTCGACCGTCACAGGTGTGACGATCTTCACAAGAGTCTTCAGTGTGGAACCACTCTCTGGACCTTGCGAGCTGACCTGCAAACGGACCTTCCGCAGGCACCGATGGGGCCGGTCGCAGGTTGCTCATCCATTCTGGGTGTCGGATGTCCTTATCGTTTTAAGGGCATTTTTGACTATTCCTGCTTTAATTATAAAGTTAGGGGGTTAATTTAATAGTCTAATTACTTGGGGTTTAAAAGAGGTAACCTAAGTTAATTAGTGGGTTATTATTGCCATCTTTTATCTCAATGATATAACTAATTAGGGTACAAAAAGAGGGTTTTTGAATAAAAAAAGAACAGAATAGAAAGATAGGGAGAACGAGTATAGAGAGAGAGAACGAAGAGGACAACAAGGGTTTTGTAATTTGCTTGCTTGATCAACGAATCTCCGTGAGTAGGTTATTGTTTTTTACACTATTCGTAAGTACCGCTTAATAGCGAATGATATGTGTTGGGTATTATTATAGAATCTTCGTTATGCTTAATGTGTGTATGATGATGTGATTTTATATATATATTATTGTGATGAAAAAGCATGTGAACTATGAATCCCAATCTTGATAAAACTAATTCTCTTGTTATGATGATGCCTTGATATAACGAAGTCTTGAGAACTAAAGTGGAGATGATGACGCCTTGGTATAAACGAAGGCTTGTGATATAGAACTAGAGTATTGATCGGTGTCCACGTACCGACACATAGAATTGTTGGTAACGGGTGTCCACGAACCGACACGTAGAATGTAGTGGATCGGATTGTCACGTCACCCGACTCATAGAATTGTGGGACGTGTGTCACGAACCTCACACGTATATTGTAGGTATAGAGTGTCCACGTACCAGACACATAACTTAGTGGGAGTGTGTCACGAACCGACACTTAGATGTAGGGGATCGGAGTGTCACGTACCGACACATAAATTAGTGGACGGGTGTAACGAACAATGACGCGTAATGTAGGGGTCGTAGTGTCCACTTACCGACCATTGAGTTATGGGTGGAGTGTCACGTTCCGACACATAGTATAGGGATCGGAGTGTCACGTACCGACACCAAGAGGAATAAAGATAATGAATCTGTAAAGATATAATATACTCAATCTAAGAACATTATCCCAAAAGATGTATGGTGTGGAGGCTTGAGTCCCATAGATATGATCGGTGATATTATAAATGATGTTTGTACTTGTTGCGATCACATGTTAGAATATTCGTTGATTTTTATGATGTATCTGAGAATATTGCTTTCTATTTTGAGTTGACTCGTTATACCTTACTCAGTACTTGTGGTTTGTACTGACCCCCCCTACTTTTATGTTTTCTTCTTTTTAATTGTGGAGTGCGCAAGCCGTGCCGTCGTCTTCGACTCAACTATTTCAAGCCAGTCTCGTCACACACACCGATCTTCAGGGTGATCTAATGCTTCTAGCGTTGACTGGTCTCCTCCTCATGTTTGATGCCTTGAAGTTTCGGCATAGACTATCTTTTATTTGTTTAGCTTCTAGAATACTCTTAGTTAGTAATTGACATAGATGTTCTTGTGGTGATGACTTCCTCCAGATTTTTGGTGAAATAATAGATGTTGAATTTTAGAAGTATTGAATTGTCTTTATTTATGAGTTTAAGGTCTTCCCCTCAGTTGCTTATGTGCTATTAAATTGAAATGATAGGTTTAGATTGGTGGTTCGCCATCATAGGAGGGTAAATGTGGGTTCCCTGCGCGCTCAGTTTTGGGTCTGACAAACTTGTATCAGAGCATTAGTTCTTTCTCATCACCCAAGAACAGGTCCTAAGTAGGTCTTAAAGAAACGTTAGGGGGACGCCTTTACTTTTCGTTGATAGGCTTAAGACTTTGGAAAATTCCATCTTTTCTTCTTTCTTTCTTCTTTCGTGCTATACTACTTGGAAATCCAATTGGTATCTTAAAGGTGGGATACAAATTGGTATCTGACCTCTTCACTCTATTCGCAGATGGTTAGACTAGAGCAACACTACGCCAACATCAACATCGCAGACAAGATGCATCGATCCACCACTTAGGCTTAGCCTCGAGTGGAACATTGGCGAGAGGCCGCGTAAGCGGTCGTGGGAGGACATCCTCTGAGGAGAGACGAGCCCTAGCCCATCTAGTACTAGGGAGGTGAATCCTCCAACGACTGAGGAAGTTGGTAAGAGAAGGGGATATGGAGAAGAATGCACAGTACAGAATGAGGAAATGCCACCACCAAACCTACCCCAGAGATGATCAATCAGTTCTCTCTATCTAGTGGTTTGTCTGATCAGGGTCCCGGCACCCCCAATGGTTTTTGCACCACACCTCCGTTTTCATAGGTAAACATGTCAGTCCACTATGGCCCCTCGTATGATGCCTTCATTGAACATAGGCAACGTTTCCATTCCTCCACGCCTTGACTACTGGTCCCTATAAATGACAAATGATCATGCATAACCTTGCAGTAAGTTCTTGAAATTGAAACCTCAGTCTTCAGGGTGCAGATCTGAGGAGGCTTACGATTTTCTGGTTGACTGTCAGGAGTACTCAACAAGAGGGTATAGTAAGAAACGGTTGGGTGTTTATTTCGTGAGTTACCAGTTTCAAGGGACGCAAAATGTGTGGCGGGCAAATGTTGAGTGTCCAACCAACAGAGGCACCACCTAGGCTTGGGCCCATTCTCTAAGCTTGTTTATGGAGAAGTATATCCCCCGGACTTTGAGGGATAGGAAAAGATGAGTTTCTTATGCCTAGAGCAAGGTGGATTGTCCGGTCAATGGATAGTAGGCTAAGTTTTCGTTGCACTATATCCCGATATGTTGCCATCCCAACTTTGTGTTCAGTCCACAAGATCGGATGTCTCCGTTTTGTGGGGGTTGAGATCAGAGTTGCGATTTCAGCTTTCACAGGTAGCGGCCACGCGAACTCTTTATCAAGAGGTAGTAGACTTCGTAGTAGTGGAAGAGTGAGCCAGATGAATCACCATGGCATCGGCATCAAAGAGTTTGAAAGGGAGGTGATTTTAATGGTTCTTACTCTAGAGGACTGGGTTCCGGAGGTGACTCATTTCGACCCATTCAGTCTTCACCTACAGACTGTATTGGGGGTCCCCTCAGACCGGTCAACACTTCTCTGAGAGACCGATGCCGACTCCAGAGAATGTTATGGATGTGGGAGACTGGACCTATTAGGAGGATTGTCCCAACAGAGTTATAGACCCCAATAGTAGAGGTAGAGGTGGTCCATGTAAGAGGCCGGTTATTCCGGAGGACTTGGTGGTCGAGGTAAGGGTGGTCACCACAACGGCCGGGGTGATGGGCAAACCTGAGCCCCACTACATCACAAACATGGTAGGGGTCAACGGACAAAAACAACGAAAGGGCCCATTGTTATGCTTTCCTGGAGATCGGAGGTGGAGACATCTGATGCTGTCATCCCATGTAAATCTTCTGGTTTTGTGATTGCATGCTTCCGTAATTGTTTATCCTGGATCCACATTCATCTTATTATCTTCCTCATGTGCTAATGGTCTCAATTTACATTGTGAATTACTTTGATATGCCTAATTCGCTTTTTCTACTACTCCGGTGGGTGGATTCTGTGGTATTTGACAAGTGTCTAGAGGTCTTTGTTTGGTGAACTTTGTGGGGAGCAACACTTAATGAGATTTAGTTATCTTAGAATGGTTGATTTTGAATTTAATTCTGGGTATGAACTTGGCTTTCTCTCCGCAATTTGCGATCTGGATTGTTAAATGCTAAAACGGTACTTTAGCCAAGCCTGGACAACCCGTTAGTGTGGGAGGGTGACTAACACTTCCAATTTTTTTTCCGGTGCATAAATCTCCTTTCGTCGTGCTAAAAATGGTTAGTAAAGGGTGTTTTAGCTTTCTTTCTTGGCACATCTCAGGATGACACTACCCAAGTACCTTTGATGAGTCGGTTTCGGTGGTCCGTGAGTTTCTGGATGTGTTTCCCTGCAGATCTTCCTGGTATGCTCCCAATAGGGATATTGACTTCTGTATGATCTTGAACCGGGTACTCGCCCCATTTCTATACCGCACCCTTAATATAACAAAAAAAATCGACTGCTCCCGGTGAGTTAAGAAGTTAAAAGCCAATTCAAGAGTTGTTTGAGCAAATGCTTCATAGACCAATTGCATCTCCTTGGGGTGCTCACGGTTTTGTTGTGAAGAAGAAGGATGGGAGTTTCGTATGTGGCATAGACTACCCGGCATTGAACAAGGTAATCATAACGAACAAGTATCCTCTTCCCTCGCTTGATGACTTGTTTCGATCAGTTACAAGGTCTTGTGTCTTTCCTAAGATTGACTTGATATCCGGTATCATCAATTGAAAATACTGGCAACGGATGTGCACAGACTGCTTTTAAAACCAGGTTATGGGATTCGAATTTGTAGTGAGGTCGTTTGGTCTTACGAATGCCCCTGCTGCGTTCATTGGTTTGAATGATGGGATTTTTTAAAGCCATTTTGGATCTCTTTGTGATCGTATTTATTGATGATATATGATATACTCCTAAAAGTAAGGAGGAACAAGAGGACATTTGAGAAGGTATTGGAAATGTTTGAGGGAGAAAAGCTTTACTAGCCAGTTTCTCTAAGTGTGAGTTTTGGCTAGATGCAGTGTCCTTCCTTGGGGCACGTGGTTCCAAGGATGGAGTGGATGGTGGATCCTTCTAAGTCGAAGTAGTGAAGAATTGGGTAAGCCTACTATGTTGTCCAGAAATAAGAAGCTTTGTTGTGTTTACTAGCTAACTACCGCTACCGCCGTATCTTGTCAAGGGTTCTCTCTATTGCTTCCCACTGACGACTTGACTAGCAAAATGTTCATGTTGTATGGTCGATGAGTGTGAGGAAGCTTTAGAAGCTCAAACTCTGTTGACTACCGCACCGTATCCTTACCTTGTCCGTTGAGTGTAAAACTCATTGTTTTTGTGATGCATCTTATTCGGTTTGGGTGGCAGTGCTAAATTGCAATAAAAAATGTGATTGCTTATGCCTTCGAGGCATTAAAGGTGCATACCGTAATTATCCGACCCATGATTTAGAGTTGGCTGCAGTGGTGTTTGCTTACAAGCAATGGAGACACCTATTTTTATATGGGGTTAAGTGTGAGGTCCTAACGGATCAATCGTTGTCTACAGACAGTATGTCTTCCCAGAGAAATTTTTGAATTTAGCCAGTATGATGACTACTGAAATAACTACACATCACTATTTGTATCATCCCGGGGAAGGGATGTTTGTAGCGGATGCTTTAAGTAGAAAGGCGGGAAGCATGGGAGTCTAGCTCACTGCCAGCTTCTAGACGGCCCATTGGAGAGAATTCTTCGATTCTGGCTAACACGACCTTATGAGATTGAGGTAAATGAAGGGAGATTTTAGCTTGTGTGGCAGGCAAGATCTTCCTTCCTTTGCAAGATTCAAGGGGAACAGTTTGAGATGAGAAACTATGCCGATTCGAGTAAGTGTTGCGAGAAGCTGAACGAAGCATAATGATGATTGAAGGTTTTTGAAAATCAAGGGAAGGGTATGTGTACCCCGTGTTTGATGATTGATCCGCCACTATCTTACAAAGGCTCATAGTTCTGGTATTCTATACATCCGGCAACCAGTGTACCGTACCTAAGGCACAACTTTTGTGGTGGAGTAGAAAGAAAGCGTGATATTGTGGATTTTTATTGCAAATGTCCACACTGTCAACAAGTACGTAATGAACACAGCCAAAGGCCGCGAGTGAACCTCAGATAAATGGGCCCATTCGTAATGTAATGGGAGAGAATTGCAATGGACTTCGGTTGGTCTTCCAAAACATTGGTACGTTTGATTCCATTTTGGGTGATTGTGGATAGTTTAACTAGTCTGCTCATTTCATTCCGGTCAAGGTGACTACATGCCGAGAAGTTATCCAACTTACATCTCAGAGATTGTCGTTTGCATGGGGTTCCACTATCCTCATATCAGATAGAGGTACGCAGTTTACTACTTCTAAGTTTGAAAACATTCATCGAATTGGTCCTAGGTTTGGACCTTAGTACCCGTGGCCCCCCGTTCCCATCCTCAGACCGATGGTCAGTCTGAGCGACTATCAAGTGTTGGAGGATATGCTTCGTCTTGTGTGTGATAGAATTTGGTGGTCAGTTGGATAACTTTCTTACCCTTCGGAGTTTCATAAATAATAGCTATCACACTCATATCACTCGAGTATTGACATGGCTCCCTTTTTAAGCACTGTATGGTCGAGATGTAGGTCCCCCCATTGGGTTTTGATGCATTCGAGGTTAGGCCTTGGGGTACTGATCTTTTTGATGGATTCGATAGAGAAAGTGAAGTCCATTTCAAGAACGCTTCTAGCGGCGCAAAGAGGCAAAAGAATATGCAGATCGAGAGGTGAGCTTTGGAGTTTATGGAAGGTTAGTCAAGTTTTTGCTGAAAGTTTTTCGTCCCATGAAAGGGTGAATGCGGGTTTTTGGTAAAAAAGAGGAAGCTTAGTCCAAGTACAATTGGTCCCCTTTGAAGTACTTACGAGTAGGGGAGGTGGCTTTGAGTATAGACCTTTCCTCCAACAGGGCTGAATCGGAAGGTCATCCCGGTATTAACAATCCATGTGTCGATGTTGAAAAGATACCTGGGGATGGAAACTACATTATCCGTATGGATTCAGTTTTTGCTCGATGAAATTGTCTTATAGAAGAGCCTTTTGCTGTATTCTAGATAGAGAAATTCGCAGTTGAGAATCAAGGGAGAATTGCTCCATCAAAGTTCCCATGGAAGAATCGACCCGTTGAGAAGCCACTTGGGAGAAGGAGGCAGATATGCGAGAAAGTACCCACATCTGTTTACAGATTCAGGTATTCCTTTTCGCCTTGTTTTTCCTTCTTTGATCGTTCGGGGGATGACGATGGGTAATTGTATCTAGTGTACCGACCTGTTTAGTCGTTTTGAGCAGCAGATTTTATTCTCTGGGAAAAATAGGCTGAGGCGCGGACCCCATGACGGACCGTCATGACACGACGGACCGTCGCAGGGTCCGTTTTCAAAACACTTGGAAAATCTGAAATGGTACTAAAATCGACTCTCTGAACTTCGTCACAAATGGCAGGGGACGGACCGCACAGTTGACGGCCGTCACAGAGTGTTCAGTGGAAATCCACTCTCTGGCTGTGCCGACGACCTGCAGGACGGTACCGTCTCAGGCACGATGGTCCGTCGCAGGTTGCGCAAATCCCAGTCTGTGTCGGATTTCCTATCGTTTTTAAGGTCGTTTTTTGGGGGACTCTTCCCTGCTTTATTATAAAGTTTAGGGGTTAATGTTAATAAGTCTAATTCTTTGGGGTTTTAAAAGAGGTAACTTAAAGTTAATGTAGGGTTTTATTGCCATCTTATTCTCAATTATATACTAATTAGGGTAAAAGAAAGAGGGTTTTGAATAAGAAAAAGAAACGAATAGAAAGCGAGGAGAACGAGTAAGGATAGAGAAACGCAGAGGACAACAAGGGTTGAGAATTTCTTGCTTGATCACTAATCTTCGATGTAGGTATTAATGGTTTTTTACACTTTCGAGTAAACTCTTAATAGCGATGATATGTGTTGGTTATATTATATACTCTTCTTATGCTTAATTTGTGTGTATGCATGATGTGATTTTATATATCTATGATTGTGAGAAACAAGCATGGTGAAATTATTGAATCCCAAATCTTATAAAAACCTATCTCTTGTTAATGATATGCCGTGATCTAAAAGTAGGCTTGATGAACTAAAGTGATGAGATGATGACGCCTTGGTTAAAGAAGGCTGATGATTAATAGAAAGAATTAGTGGATCGGAGTGTCAGTACCGACACAAGAATTAGTGGGACGGGTGTACGAACCGACACGTAGATGTAGGGATCGGATTTCACGTACAGACCATGAATTAGTGGGACGTTGTCACGACCTACACGTGATGTGGGTCAGAGTGTCACGTCCGCACATAAATTAGTGGGACGGGTGTCACTAACCACACAAGATGTAAGGGATCGGAGTGTCCCACTACCGACACATAGAATTAGTGGATGGGTGTCACGAACCGACACGTAATGGAGGGATCGAGTGTCAGCGGCTACCGGGACACCATTGAGTTTAGGGGGCATCGAGAGTGTCACGTTCCGACCGATATAAGTAGGGATCGGAGTGTCACGTACCGACACAAGAGGAATAAAGATATTAATCTTGAAAGATGATAATACCTCAATCTAAAGAAAACATTGGTATCCCAAAGAGTATGGTGTGGAGGCTTGAGTCCTCATAGATATGATCGGTGATATTATAAATGATGTTTGTACTTGTGCTATCACATGTTAGCATATTAGTGATTTTATGATGTTATCCTAGATAATATTTGCTTTCTATTTTGAGTTGACCGATGATACCTACTCCAGTACTTGTGTTGTACTGACCCCTTACTTTTATGGGTTTTTTCTTCCCTTTCC
This sequence comes from Solanum habrochaites, assembly GCA_027704765.1. Taxonomy (NCBI): domain Eukaryota; kingdom Viridiplantae; phylum Streptophyta; class Magnoliopsida; order Solanales; family Solanaceae; genus Solanum; species Solanum habrochaites. The sequence goes on along the minus strand of JAKWJA010002499.1, from coordinate 36,959,230 downwards.
TCTTGTTTAAATTCTGGATGCAGCACGTGCCGTCGTCTTCGTCTTCGACTCAACAATTAGTTCAAGCCAGTCCATTCTTCGTCCACCGGATCTTCCAGGGTGAGCTAATGCTTCTAGCCTTGGGACTGGATCCCCTTCCTCATGTCTTGATGCCTTGGAATTTTCGCTGACTACTTTTTATTTGTTTTAGCTTCTTAGAATACTCTTAGTTTAGTAAATTGATCATAGTGTTCTTGTGTGATGACTTCCAGATTTTGGGGAAATATAGATGTTGATTTAGAAGTTATTGAATTGTCTTTTATTTATGAGTTTAAGTCTTTCCGCATTGCTTTATGTTATATTAAATTGAAATGATAAGGTTTAGATTTGTTGGTTTCGCTCACATAGGAGGGTAAATGTGGGTGCCACGTCGGCGGCTATCGTTTTGGGTCGTGACATCCTTCCTAATAATCAATGGAGACGAATTACTTGTATATCATGTATCCGATTTTAAATTTTTCTTTGATGGCCAATCAATATTCAACTTTCTGGTGCATGGCCGAAAAAAAAAAAAAATTTTTAAAACAGTTTTTTTATGGAATGAAATTTTTATTTTCACCGTAACGATCTTTCACTTTATATCGTTCATACTAACCTCGAAATTAAATTCTGAATCGCTAGCACAGTTACATATCCATTATGAATTGTATGAAATTATCAGCTACTGATGAATTACTACTACAACAATAATCATCTAATACTTGTAATCTTGATTTCACAGTGTCGAGTGACATTGCCACTAATACAGACACTCTATTAGCCATAGTTGCGCTAAATCGTTGAACTACAAATATTGCCTCCCCATCTTGCCTTTAACCGTCGTCGTCATCTTTCTTGAAGAAGAAAAAACTAATCTAGATATTAATCTATTTTTTCTATTAAAACTGGTTAAGCGAAGAACAGGGATAAAATATTTAAATTTTCAATTTTCAATTGTTTTGAATCTGGTATGATTTGCGAGTGGATAATTGATAATAATGTGAAACTAAAAAGCGTCAATTACGGAATATAAATTTAATTTAAAATTTCTTCCCTTATTACGCTTAACAGATGTAGTTGATATATCAACAATAATGTATACGCCCAATTAGTTATGTAATCTTATGACCTTGAAAACATGAGAATTATGTAGTTAGAAAAATAGCAGGGATAAGAGGTAATTTCACTCTTACACTTTGTAATTCTTAAAATTTATACATAAATAAATCAGTGTTTATTTCATTAATTTTTTTTAATAAATATGGGATAAGTGATATAATATATTAACTAAATTTCAGACATGACCTACTTATAATCAACTATATATTAATTATTTAAAATATATCACTAACTAAATAATCGTAGTTATACCAATAGTTTAAGAATATCATTTTTAATTTATGACAATAATCAAAATGATTCTAGTATTTGAAACGACCTAACGGATAGTTGTATCACGTCTTGGAGGAACAAAAGGACAACATAATTGTATTAGATATAATTCGATAAAAATTAGATTATAATGTACAAATATCAAAAACTATTTTTCATACTTCAATTAATTGACTATTTAGATTTTCATCAAGTAGATAAATATTTAATTTAATATCTTGTAATTTCCTTTCATATTTTTCTTTCTTATATTTTTTATATGATAAAAATGTGTTGACTCATATAAATTCTCTAAAAGTCGTTATCGTCACCTCAATACCATAGGATACTACATTTTACGACTCACAGTTGGTTGAACAATATTTAAAGAAGAATTAAAATAAAATGAAAAGGAAGAAATGCAAAAAAAAAAAAAAGGTGAGAAGAAAGAAATAAATGAAGCTGAGACCCATATGTTATTTTATTCAAAAAGTAAATCTTGACACACCAACTTTTGGGCAACTTTTTGAATTTGACAAGTTATTTCTTGAGCAGAGTTATTTTTTGGGATTGTAATACTTGGGCAGTGTTTTGAAAAATCAAATAACGATTTAGGAGTTATTTTTAGTGGTTTAAATTTTAAAGGTACATTTTGGCTGCAAATAAAAGGTGTATTTATCTATCCATCCTTTCCACTTACTCTAATTACAATAATAATATGAAAAAATGAAGTTGTGTCAATTCGTGCCAGTTTAAGTTGTGCTAAATATTTTTATTATCAAATTATGTATTTTGTTGGGTCTTGTAAAAGCTTCTTCTACTCTTTTTTTTCCAAAAGTAGGCTTTTAAAAGGAGTATTGTATTTTCAATAAGACTTGTAAACATAACGTCGAGTGAAAAAAAGTTGTGAAAGTACCTTTCATGCTTTTCGGAAAAGTTATTCCTTGGAAAAAAGTGTACATTTTTTTCTTTAGGAAAAAGAAATATTAACTATAACAAATAAGCACCTAAATAATAACACTATATAACATCAGTTCTATTTTTCACCAACATAGCAATATTTTTTTTTTTACAAAACGCAATAAACTAATTTTGAAACAAGATTTTTTTGAAAAAAAATAAACAAAAAATAGATTATTACAATCCACGATTTATTATTTAAAGATATTTTAATTCCATTAATTTTTCTCCCCCCTCTTATTTACCTTTCACAAATATCTCAAATATAGCTAATGTATCTCTCTTATAACTTTAATCAAAATTAAACCCTACCTCCTCTGTTCTGAAAGTTTGTTTGATGGAAAATATAAATATTTTCTCAATTTCAATTCAGCACGACAGAAGATGATAGGTAACAGATATTCATCATAATAGTTGCTTCGATTTTGATATTTTAAAAGTATTTTGTTGATATTTTATATAAACATATATTGTTATAACTTTGGCTATTGGTGTTTTTCGGCCTTGTTTTGTACAACATAAATCAAAACATTCTCAATTAATTTGCACCATACATAGGTACTCGCCTATAGTTAAAAATATTGATTAATTAGTGATTTATATATTGATCTAGTTGATATATTTTAGATACATAGGTTATTAGGTTTGTGGTGTATATGTTGATGTAGTTAATAATATTATTAGATATTATATATACACAAATTTGTTATGGTGTATTTCAATTTTTATGCGACTTATAATGTTATTTGATTAAAAATTAATTCACTAATAATTTTATATATGATGGTATTATTTATATAACGAGAACCAAATTAACAACAAATATTAATGAATTTTATTAAATTTATTTTAATAAGCAGCTTGAATTTTGTTTATCGTCTGTTATATACTGATTGTTTGTTTTATTTTCTGTGTGCAATGATGGCGTATATCATACATTATATATCAGTCCGAAGTGTACACAAACTTAAAACCCTAATATACACCATGAGAAAAATAATAGGTTTATATTCATTCTATAATATAATTTCTACCAATTTTGCACAACATTAATATCAATAAATTAGTTATATCATTCTGTATCATAAACTATACTAATACACTAATATCAATTTGAAGTGTACACTATATTGTTACCATATTAATTAAACTGCAATTCAATTTACAATGTTATTTGTGTGTAACTATTTATGAACTTTTGACGCAAAAGCGCATGTGGAATTCAAAATTAAAAGAGTGATATATGATGCAACTATAATATCGATATTAGAATTCATTAAACGAGGACTCTTTCAGAGAGTATTATCAAAAATAACTTTATGTGTTATAAGAGATAATTTTTAAAGAAACGAAGAGAATGAAATCAATTTGTTATTATTTGGTTTGGTATGTAGCAAGCAGAAATTAGTGGGAAATAGAGGGAAAGAGAGTAATGTGAAAAGTTAAACTGAAAGGTTGAAAACTTGAAAAGTCGTCGAATCTTTATGAAAAAGGCAATATCTCTCATCGTTAATAGAATGAAAATAGGAGAGTTTAAATAAATAACACCTCCTATTAATTGTTTAAAAGTTGAAAAGAGGGACCCCCCCCCGCGCCGTCGCACTCGCTTCGCTTACGGCTCATCCAGCTTTGGCAACGATCGGAGTCATTTTTTGGACAAATTATTTTAATTTTAATTATTAATTAAATGGCCAAAAATTATTTTTCATTTAATTAGTTTATAACGACGTTAACCGAAATGTTTTCAACTTTTTAGTTAACACCGACCCGACTCGGACCGCGCGCGTGACCGTTTTAAATTCCTGTTATGTTTAAAAAGTTCCAGCCATGACTGTTCTGAAAGGTTGCAACTTTGAACAGTCAATACCATTTGAAAGTTTGCAACCTTTCATTTAATGGTCGTGTCATTCCTGAAAGGGTTGCACACTTTCAGAATATTTCTTCTTGCCTATAAATAACCATTCAGTCGTCATAATATTTCCCTACGAATTTCTGATCTTCCTTCTTCTGTAAAACACTATTTCTTCGTGTACTTTCCTGCTTTGGGGATTGATTCGCTGACAGTAGAGTGTTTGTAATCTATACTCTACTGATTAAGACATTTTACCTGGGAGGTTTATTCGAATCCAACCTCGAATACTAGAGGTGGAATAAGATCTTAAGGGGACACTATTGATTAAATTCAGTGGCTTGATTTGCTTCCTAATTATTAAAAAGAGTATTCCAAATTCTGTAAGATTTTACAATTCAATTATTTTGTTACAATCAATTTTTTCACTTACGTACTGGTTTCAAAAATCTCAGTTACTCGTGTTTCTTCTGAATGATTTATTACAACAAGTAATTTCTGATTTGATATACAGATTGACTTTACAAATCTGAATGAAATTAAAATTATGTTTCTGGTGAGATAAAAATCTTTGTGATTTTACAACTCCTTTAGTCTGCAATTTAGTTATTGCTGACTTATATTGTATCATTTTTATTAATCAGAATGAAAACACTGGTGTTTACAAGTGGTTTGTTGCTGCAGCCAACCCGAACTTTGTATCACAAGTCATAGAAATCGGGTAAATTCACAAGTGTGAATTTTCAAAGGATGGCACAACAAGTATTTTTTCTGCTTACCACTTTAGTTTGCAGAAATTTTACAAGTGGAAATACTCTAGTTCCTGCTGATGATATGCCGACAGGGAAAAATCTTATGATTGTATAAGCATGGAAACAGTCGACTTCCTATTAAAGGTTACATTTGAGTGCTTTAGAGGATACTTATATAATGTCTATGTGCAAATAACAACTTCAATCAAGAGTTTGTGGAATGCACTTGAGAGAAATATAAGACAAAGATGCATGCCTCTTGAAAAACGTTTGTGGTCTCAAAGTTTTTAGACTATAAATGCAGATAGAAAAATGTTGGATCACAAGTGCAGGAGACTTCAACTCATTCTCCATGATCTGATTGTTGAAAGATATGGTAGTAAAATAAGCTTTTCAAAGTGGTTGCAATGTAGAGAAGTGCCTCCTTCGTTGAACGATTTAAGATTATCTACGCACAAGCGTACAGAAATAAAGCGTTGAAGATCCTTGTGATTCGGCTCAAGATTGATTAATAACAGAAATACCGAAAAGAAATTCGGTAAGAAAGAGTTCAACAATCAGTGGAGTTAATATTGTTGGGAAGCTCCTCCCAAGACCAAAAGAGAAATCGTCCAACGGGCAGAAGTCAGAACACCCAGAAGGCCATAAGAAATTAAAAAGCAATGTTATAATTGTGGCAAGGCTGGTCATAGACTTCTTATGGTCAATGCTCTCAAGAAAGGCAAAATAAAGGCAAAGGCAAAAGTCAAGCAAATCTGTGAAAAGATGGAAAATGCAGAGACGGTGTTGCAAATGATATCGGAGTGTAACTTAGTTGGAAATCCCAAGGAGTGGTTTTTCTCGACTCATGTGCCACTAACATATTTGCTACTGCGGAAAGAGCCTTTGCAATGTATACTCCTGGCTAGTACATGAAGATTTATTCATGGGAACACAGCAACCATCAAGGATTGTATGAACTTACTGGGAAAGGAAATGTTAAAATGACATCCTACAAGGTGTTTGAACATGTTCTGCATGTCCCTACGATTCGTAAGAATTTAGTTTCTCTGCACACAACTCACTCGTTAAAATGGTTAAGTGTGGTCCTAGTTAGTTTATACAGTTGTAATAAGAAGAATGAAATGTTCATGGGAAACGGGCTAACCTCATGAGGTCTTTTCCACTAAATGTAATGGTTGTTGACAGTCATTAATACAAATTTTGCTTCTGTTTACTTATTGAGTTAATAATGTGTGGCATGCCCGTTTGGACATTTAACATTCTAAGCCTATTGCGAAAATTGGTTAATCTAAAGAGTGCCTGATTAAAATGCGATAAGTCGAAATGGGAAATTTGTGGTGAAGTAAGTTTGTTAAACATCCTTCAGTTTGTTGAAAGACTTCTAAACTTTAGACATAATTCACAACAGTATATATCGATATTAAGTCAAACACCATCTCGTGTGGAAAAAAGTATTTAATAACTTTTATTGATGAGTGCGCAACTCGATTTTGTTATGTAATTTGCTTAATGTCAGGATAAGCATTGAGCCTTTAAGCAATACAAAAAGAAGTGAAAACCAATTGAATCTAAGATAAAATGATTCGAGTCAGATAGGGGTGGAGAATCTGAAAGCTTCCTTTTTGCAGAGATATGTTTGGAATATGGTATATTCATCAAACTACTGCACCTTATACACCAACATTCAAATGGGTTTGGCAGAAACGGAAGAACATAACATTAAAAGAAATGATGAATGCCTTAATGATCAATTCTGGTTCACCGCGAAATCTTTTGGGGGAATCCATCCTACACTAATAAATCTCAATAGAGTACCCCATCGAAAAACACAATCAATATCCAATGGTTGTGGAAAGGAAGAAAACCCAACTTGAAATCTTTCAAAGTTGGGGGTGTTTACCAATGTAGAGGTTCCTTTACGAAGAGGATAAATTGACCCCAAACATAGATTGTGTCTTTATTGGGTATGTCTGTGAATATAAAGCCTGTCGATTTTTTGATTCACAAATCTTTATAATCCTGAGATCATGTTAATACGATAATTGAATCAGATAATGCAGAGTTTTTTGAAAACATTTGTATCCGTCTAAAACTAAAAGTGAGTCAACAAGTAAAGACCTAAACGACCACTAGAAGAATAAATGAAAAATATTCTAACTAGTGAGGCACCTAGGCGAAGTACTTAACAACGAACATCTTGTTTCTTTCGGACCAGATTTTGGTAGCATAATTGCTGTTAAAATGAGCCTCAAACATTTAAAGCAACTATGTCTTCGTCAGAGTCAACTATTGGAAAGAAGCAGTCATCTGAGATTGAATCATTTAGCAAGCACAACTTGGGAATTGACTGACATCCTCCAGGAAATAAATCTTTGTAGATCAAAGTGGATCTTTACAAGGAAAATGAACCCTGATGGGACTCATTGACAAATATAAGGCTAGACTGATAGTCAAGGTACAGACAAGGAGGTCTGGACTACTTTTGAAACACTACTCTCCAGTAACAATGATAACATAATTAGATTTCATAGCACTAGCAGCAGTGCATGACTTATAATCCATCCACATGGGATGTAAAGACAGTCTTCTTAAATGAGAGTTAGAGGAAGAAATTTACATGGAAAACCTGAAGGATTTATAGTTCCTGGTAAATAAAAGAAAGTGTGCCGACTTGTGAAGTCACCTACTTTAATGGACTCAAGCCAGCACCCAAACAATGGTAATGCTAAATTTGATCAAATAAGTTGGGCAAACTGGATTCAAGAAGTAACGAATGGATAAATGTGTTTAATTAAAAACGTTATGATCATGAAGTCATTTTTGTTTGTATGTTGATTACATGTTAATAATGAGTAAATAAATTGACGTATAAATGCTACTAAGCCGCATTGTTGGTCCAAGTCAAATTTCGATAGAAGCTTAGGAGTTGCGTGATTTGATTTTATGTGCAGATTATCAAAACCCCCAGGGACCTAGCATTATCTCAATCGCATTTCTTGAAAAGTATTTGATAAGTTCAATTACTTGAATTTCAATGTAGTCAAAACTCCATTGATTTAAGAGTGTAAATTTAAAAGAATGAAGGTCCAGGGCTCTCATTGGGATAGCTAGAGTTTGGAAGTTTGATGTATTTATTAATTGCACGCGAACAGATATAGCATGTGTTATTATAAAACTGAGTCGGTACACTAGAATCGAATCAAACTCACCGGATGCTAATGAAACGTTGTTTGGGTTATCTAAATTGACACAACATTATGCTTTGCATTATAATCAACATCCTGCTGTGATTGAAGGCTATAGTGGATGCAAATTGGATCACTGGGTCAATGATTTAAAATCACGAGTGGTTATGTTTCATACTGTGGAGGAGCTGTCTCTTCTTGGAAATCCTCCAACAGCATGTATTGGTCCTCCACGATGGAATCGCTCATTTATTGCTTTGATAAGGCTGTTGAAGAAGCGGAAATGTCTCGAAATTCCTAGAGGATATTCCATTCTGGCTCAAACCTGTTGGACCAATTTCCCACATTGTTGCGATAGTCAAGCAGCCATAGGTAGGGCAACAGGGAGCGTTATGTACAACAGGAAGTGTCGTTAATATACGACGTAACATAAACACCGTGAGACAACTGCTCTCTAGTGGAATTATCACAATTGACTATGTACAGTCAAGCGAAAATTTCAGACCACTAACGAAATGCTAGCGAAGAAGGCAATTGAAAGATCATCTAAGGGAATGGGTTTTTACGGCTAGGACCAGTTATTCATTACGGTAACGTCTATCTAGCAGACTAGAGATCCCAAGAGCTAGATTCAAGGAGAAAAATAAAGTTGTTGGCTGACGGTTCGCATTGTCCCAATGTAACTCATTCATGCTCATGATGAAGACAATGTGCATGAAAAGTTAAGACTTTAAGGCTTGTTCATGAGGTAAAAGCTTAAAAGTTTTTATGATTTTTGCCTAAGTTTTTTGTCGCATTTTGACCAAATAGTGTTCTACGAGATGACAACGGTTTAGAAATCACCCTATGTAGTTTGAAGTGGCAGCCACTTAAAGAGAATTTTATGTCAAAGTCCTTTCTCTAGCCACTCATGAAACCAGGAGTGTTCATGCTGAAACGAACACAACCGTAAGAATCATAAACAGTAAATGGGTTAATTGTGTGACATATGTTTGTCTATTTACACCAAAGTTCGACGGTTTCAAAGATAATCACATTACAGATTGATCGAGTATATCCTACATATGTCACTACGTAAAGTCCAAGGTGAAAACCTACTGTCTCCAAGATCAATAATCTTTGCATGTACAGTACACAATTGCCGTGCATTCCTAATGTTATAACTTCCTCCATCAATGTGGGGATTGTTGGGGTATGTAGCACGAATTGTATGGGAAATAAAAGGGAAGGAGAGGGATTTGAAAAAGTTTATAACTTAAAGGTTGGGAACTTGAAAAGGTTTCCCCCCCCCCCCCCTCTAATGCTTTAATGAAAGGCATAGTCCCTCTCGGTAATGGAAATGAAAATCGCGAGTTTTAAATACATAAAGACTCCTATAATTGTTAAAAAAAGGGTTGGAAAGATGGCGCCCCCTCACGTCGTCGTCGTCGTCGCTCGCTCGCTTTCGGCTCGGCTATAGCTTCGTGACTTCGATTTGGCAAAGGATCGATCGAGAGAATAATTTTTTGGACCAATGTATTTAATTATTTCTTTCATTAATTAATTGCAAAAATTATTTTTTTCAATTAATTAGTTATAACAAGAAGTTAACCGAAATGTTTTCAACTTTTGTTAGTTAAACCCGACTCGACTCGATCCGCGCCTTGAACCCGTTTTAAAATTCTTTTATATTAAAATTCCTCCATGCTGATTCGAAAAGGTTTCGCAACTTTCAGGAACCAGTCATAACCTTTTGAAAGGTTTTCAACCTTTCATTACATGGTCGTGTCAATTCTGAAAGGGTTCAAACCTTTCAGAATATATTCTTCTTGCCTATAATACCATTCAGCTTCAGATATTTCTTACGAATTTTCGGATTTTCCTCTTCTTTCAAACACTATTTCTTCTTGTACTTTCCTGCTGTGGATTGATTCGCGGACAGTAGAGTTTTTGGTATCTATACTCTACTGATTAAGATCATTTACCCGGGAGGTGTATATTCGCAAATCAATCTCGGCTACTAGAGGAATAATATTTCTTAAAGGGCCCTGTATTCGTGGACTTGAATTTCTTCCTAAATTATTAAAAATAGTATTCCAAATTCTGGTAAGTTTTACAGATTCATTATTTTTTACAAGATAACTTTCCTGTTCATCTTACTTACACTGTTCTAAAAAGTCCTCAAGTTTATTTCGTGTTTCTGAATGATTTATTACAACCAGTAATTTCTGATTTTAATAACACAAATTGACAACACTTAATATTTTAAAGGAGATACAAAATCTTTTCTCGATAAAAATGACATTTAAAAGAGGAAAAAAGAATACCAAAATGCATCAATACCAAGAAAAAGAGAGAATGCAACAATGGTGTTCCTTCACTTTAAGAGTAATAAGAGTGAGAAAAATATGAGATAATTATTAAAGGGACGTATAATTTATGCTTTCTTCAAAGAAATCAGCTATTTTTCCTTTAACCAAGATTTTATCTCATTGTGTTTATTTTCTAACAAGAATTGTAACAAGACAACCAAATATAATTATGATTGAGATTCAAAATAGGTTTTAAATCGTGTTTTCATATTTGTAATTAAAATGTTAAGGTCATAAATACAAAGACTAGAATAATATTATGGAAATTAATGCCTTCAATAGTACTTTTTTTCTTTAAAAAAAAATAATTTAGTTTGACTCGGAAGGGAGTTTAAAAAAAGAAAAAATAATAATTTTGTAGTTCTAAATCAAAATTATGTCAAATATGTCAAAATATCCTTTAATCTTATGGTGTTAAACATGTCATGTAGAAAGTTAAAATTAAAATTTTACCAAAAAATCATTCTTTTTGAAATAGACTAAAAAGAAAATAGAATCTTTTTTTTAAAATAGAGGAAGTATAATGTTGAAAATTTTCCTTTTCGTTATAAATAATGACAAAATAAAGTAGTTTCATGCTTGCATAAAGTTCATCTCGAATAGAGCATCCAGTACTTCATATTATATATTTATATACAAGGTAAAGTAGTCACTACTTTTTTTTTGAAAAATATTTTTTCAGATAGTAGTACTGTCTTTTCCATTTAAAATATATAATGAAAAAAATTAGACTCTTCTACTAGTTATTGTACCTTTTTGTTTTATTATTTTGAAAAAAATATCTATAACAATGATAGTTTCTATGTGTGACTATTTCTTTTCTGGATTGTTATAAACATATTTGTGAATGTATTTTAACTCATTATTATGGTGAACATACAAAGTAAAATTAGTGAGTTGTGAACCTTGTAATAGCAATGGAAGTCGTCGATTGTTATAATTTAACATGATTCTTTAAAAGTCTCTCTTTAAATCACTAGAAAACAGAGTTTGATTCACAAACTAAATGTATATTTGTGTTTCACACCTTTCTTGATCTTCAGATAGAAAAAGTTTTAAGTTTTTTGTCACATTTCGAGCCTATACCTTGGACGTGATCGACACTCGAGAACTATTGTTGGCTCCGAGCGAACCCTTGACCGACTTAACTCTTAGCGGAAGACTTAATCAATATAGAATAAACTCAAATGAATAATTTAACTAAAAAAAGTCTCAAATTAGTCAACTTAAAATAGCTTAGAAATAAACATTCACTAGCCAAAGAGGCAACTAAAGTTTAGAACATAAAAACTGAAATGAACAAGAATTGTAAACTAATGTCTATCTATCTATCTATGAAGCTTCTTATACTATAAAGGATATGAGACATTTGACCATAGTAACAAAATTGAAATGATAAAATATAAAAAAGAGATCCTCCGAAAGCAAGGAGGCTCACAAAAAACTCTGAAACTCGACTGGATCAACGAAACGCTGGTTGATGATCCCGATTATTTGTATATGCATCATGAAAGATGCAAGCAAAATAACGTATGAAATGTACGGGCTTGCAAGGAAAAATCTAAACAAGACGTAATCTTGAACTGAAACTAAATAAACAATTTACCTCGTCTAAATTCAACTCAAGGATACTCAAACTTAATCAGCTTATTCAATATAAAGATGTAATAAAGATGCATTATAAAAAAAACTTTTAAAATAGTATACAATAACTCAATGTATTAGAGAATACAATGTAACTCAATTTGTATGCAAGAAAAAAAATAAATTTATAGTATAAGAATTAAAAAATATAATTGTAGATTAGAATACAAAATAACTTTGTGGGAGACTTTCTATCCGAGAACCATCACTTTGAGCTATATTATGATACAATGTCTACCTCATGCTATCAGAACTATCATATACTATGCCATGGTATAGGACCTATTAACTAAGTGGATCCACTAGTATGTGCTAAAAACAATGAGGAGTCATCCAAAAATGATGACCCTTTCTACCGTGGCTACATGGTTTATGAGGGTTGTGAGTCATTACAAATCTCCTCATATCGATGCTCAATACTCCTCCCAAAAATATAAATTAGCTCATATGTTTAAAAAACATATCTCTTTCTCTATTTTGAGATTATTACTCAAAATATTTCTCTTAAAAGAAATAGTGCTCAGAACTGTTCAAGAAACTCTTTTGAAAAATGGTCTCATCTTAAAAGTAAATACATTTACTCTTGGTTATACTAATTTCTCATATATCAATTTAAATAAAATGAACTCAACTCTAATCTTCCTCAAACTCAAATGCCCAAGTCTTAGAACATGTTTAGAAAGGTTTGCAAAAGACTTCTCAAAAGACAGAGAGGAACTCTCAAGACTTGACTCTTAATTCTACCTTGAATTTGAATTATGAATTCAAGGTTATAAGTCATGTTATGAATGATCTGTCGATGTTTAGAAGTATTTTAGAGTGATTGAAATTAGAAAGTAGTGAAGGTATCCTTTAGAAGAACACAGACGAGCTAAATGACGTCAAAAGGAGTGGGGGAAGGCGACCTTGATGAATAGAGTGGCACGGGGTGCCAACTTTTGAATTACTGAAGGGGGGTTAGGGCGCACTGATTGGCGCAACTCCCCAGGATCAAACACAGAAACTTTTGTAGCGCACTGCTGGTGTAACACCCCAGCCCCTACCAAGAACTTTCCAACAATTTTTCTCTCATTTTCTAACCCCCAATTCGCCTAGAATCTAATGGTTACTTCCCAACTCACTTATATTCGAATACCCATCATAAGTACACGATAATCTACTCAAAAAAAACTTTAAACTATTAATACTTATCTCAAGAATTCATCAAAACCTCAACAATCAAGATTATGAATGAAATGTCAAGAAAACCCATCAAATACTCAAATTCTTCAACTTCAAGAACGAAATTGCAGTAAAAATAATATGATTTATTTATGGGTGAATGAAGTCAACACTATGAGAACTCACATACCTCTCATGGAATAAACCCTCGGGCGTAACAATCTTCGATTCACAAAAAAACATAAAGAACGCCTTGATTTTTCTCCTCTTCTTGAACTCCTCTCGAAACCCTAGCGTCAATGAGGATTTTCAAAACTGAAACAAATCATTTTATACCCCTAAATAGCACTGAAATTCATTTTTAGCTGACGGAGTATGTAAAAGATTAAAATAGTCCTCTTAAATTCGGATAAATTTCCTTAATTGGACAGGCAAATCTTCAAATGACCATATCTTCCTCCTGAATTTGAGATTTAATAAACTCAGTGGTTTTGGACAAAGGATTTCAAAACCTTTCATTTGATATCTTATGAGTCACTTAACTCATCTTGTACTAAAAGTTATAGTCGTTTCAAGTTGACCCAAAATTAAAACTTAGCATCACTTGCCAATATCTTCAATTTGACTCTTTCCAATTTAGTTCTTTCTATTTCTAGCTCTTTCTAAAGCGGGATGTTACATATTTTTTCTTCTGATTTTTAATTTCTTTTTTTTCACGTTGTTATCTTTAATGTAATGGGTAAAATAACAGGATTTAGATAAGGGGAGTGACAGTATTACAGCTAATCAATTGTGCTTCCTTCTTTTTCAAATAAAAAGATAATTAGTTTATATCATCTTAGACAATTTCTTGGAACATATCAAATTGAATCGATCCACATGGGAGGCCTACGACTCAAAACTTACAGAGTTCATAGCTTATAGACGATACATATGTGTAGTTAATTTTTGGATTTCTTTTCATTGATTCAAGAGTCAGTTTCTTGTAATTTTTCCTTTTGTTTATAAGTAGTGACAAAATACTATATTTTTATACTTTCACAAAGTTAGTTCTTGAAAAGAACATTCAGTACTTTATACTATTTATTTATATACAAGGTGGAGTAATACTATTGTTTTGAAAAAATATTTTTTAAAAGATAGCATTATTTTTTTTATTTTTCCGTTTAAAATATATAATGAAAAAATAAGTGATATTTTTAATTAGTTAGTGTAGCTTTTTGTTTTATATCAATTATGCAAGAATAATATTATTACCATCATAGTGTTCAGGGATAAATGCCACACGTACCCCCTCAATATACCTCTGCCCGAATTTCATAAATTCAGGACACCATTATCTATATAAAGATCCTATTATCCCCCTGAACTTATTTATTAATAATTTTTTTAGCCCTTTTCATCCTACGTGACACTATTTTGTGGTCCAACGCTGGTTTGACTTTTTTTTCAAGCAGTGTGCCCGTAGCCGAAAATGGGTAAGAAATTTACTTTCTTAGAAAATAAGTTAATGGGGCTTAGACCTTAGTATAGAATAAGTGTGTTTCTGAAATTTCGGACATTGTACACCTTGCAAGGGCATATATACAGTGGGTGAAGTGGGTTCATATGAACCCACTTGGTTGAAAAATAATATTGTATATATTTAATTAATTTTTAAAATTTTATATGTATATATTAACTTTTCACTCCACGAACACAAGTGTGGCCCTTGTCCGAATGGAAAGAAGGTTCAATTTTTCCAGCCAACTTAAATTTGAATCCTTCTTGCCACATTTAGTTTTAATTCATGTTTTTTAATATATAAAACATCAACACACTTTTATGC
Organism: Solanum habrochaites; assembly: GCA_027704765.1. Classification (NCBI taxonomy): domain Eukaryota; kingdom Viridiplantae; phylum Streptophyta; class Magnoliopsida; order Solanales; family Solanaceae; genus Solanum; species Solanum habrochaites. Next base: position 36,944,108 of record JAKWJA010002499.1, on the reverse strand, counting down.
TCTATCTATGTTTAACTTCTGTCTTTTTAGTTTCTTAGAAACTACAAAAGTAAAACAACCTTTTACTTTTACATTTAAAAGTCCAATAGTCAATAACTTTTATCCTTTTTGTATTTAGTTTTTTCTTTTTTTAAAACAAAAAAACTCAACTAAAAAGATACTAATCCCTTTATTCTCAATTCTAAAAAACCCTTTATCTATTCTTTATTGAACACTTCTTGAGTCTCTCTGGCTTTTCAGTCCCGAATTTGAGCCTATAACTTTTGTTGAAGGAAAAATACTCCTGCTGTCTCTCAAATCTCGCATCAATAGTATATATATTAATTATATATATATATATAACCAAGAGTAGTGTGGAAAGGACGGATCACAGTAGGAGATATGAACGGCTTTTAAGGAAGAAGGGACAATTAGAAGTGTGGGGGTCTAAATGCATGGGGGGCTGGGCGGAACAGGGACGGGGGAGAAGTTAAAGATACAATGTGGGTGGGAACGAGGGACCAACTGGGGTGGGTAGAGGTGGTCTCTCCCCCTCTCCTCTCTCTCTCTATCATCCTCTCTCATACGATCCTCGCTCTCTCTCTCTTCTCTCTCTCCCTCTCTCTCCGCTCTCATTCTGTTGTTTATTTTTTTTGTGCGTATTGTTTATTTCCCTATTCTTCCCCCTCCCCCCTCCTTCTCCTTCCCCCCTCCCCCCCCCCTTCCCCCTCTCTTTCTGTCTCATTTCTCATGTCTTCGCTTCTCCCTATCAGGTTCTCCTCTTTTCTTTCCTCTTTTTTTTCCTTTGTTCCTGTTCTCCTGCGCCGCCCCTGCCCTCCTTCCTCTCTCTTTTTCCCCTTCATTCTTTCTCATATGCTCACCTTGCTGCCTTGCTCTCTTTCCTCCTGGCTTGGCGAAGGACGATTGGATGTGGGGATAATAGGTGGTTGCCAAAAGGAGAGAGGTGGCGGGGCGAGAGCCGCCAAGGGGGCACACAAAGTTCAAGCATTGCGCTCGAAATGTTCCAGGGGTGAAAGAAAATAAGAAACTCATCATTCTGCTAAACGATCGAAACAGGGAGTACTAGATTTGTATTCTTTATCGACAGATCCAAAGAAAAGAATATCCATTCTAGACTATCATTCGGATGAATGTGATAAGATGAAAAGAGTATATATCCAAGAGGTCCTCATCAACATCGAATTCACAAGTTTCCTCAAAGTGATATTTATGGATCAAAACGTTGTTTTAATTGCAAATGGTTTAAAAAATATCATAATTTGTTAGGAGTATAATATGACTGAGGATGCAACTTATTGTTTGTGTTTTTATATATTTCAAGATGAAAGCATTCATCAAGGTGGAGGTGAAATATTTTCAAATATAGGGTTGAAGATTTGACGCAAAAAAAATCATACACACATATTGGTAAGTCAAAGTGCTCACAATCAGGTAAAGAAGAAGTGTAAAGATCTAATGCGACAAGAACAATCAATTCAAGCTGCATTTGTTAAACTATCTAATCAAACCAAGCTTGAGTACAAAATCTGTTTAAAGACCTCAATTGATGTGGTGAGACTTCTCTTGAATCAAGAATTGAAATTTCATGGACATCATTATTGAAGATGGTATCACTTGAACAATGTGGCATAATGTAATTAGTAACAAACTAGATGACTAATTAGTTAAGAGTTAGTTAAAGTAGTTATAATATTAGTTATTGTGTATATATATACATTGATGTAAATAAGGCATGGGTTACATTCTCATATTAATACAACTCTAATTCTCTCTGTTCTGGATTCTTCTTCTTCTTCTGCACCTTCATCTCTTCTTCTTCCTCTCTTCTTCATGCTGTTTCTATTCTGATTTACTGCACATGGTATTAGAGCAATCGCAGTAGTTAGAAATAAAATTGCTTAAACTCGATCTGGAAAAGTTGAAGCAACAATGGCAGCTGTTGATAATGAATTACCAGAAAACTAATTCATAACACCCATGTCTTGTAATAACAACGTATAATTCTGTGTTATTCTAGTATCGATTCACTATCTGGCTCTGAAACTTTTCGGTGTGACATTAGCTATTCGAATACCATGTTTGGGAAGATGCCTAGCACTCAGTGATGGATCTTGCAAGAAGGAAGCATATGGAGAAAACTTGAAGTAATTTGTGGGAAGAGTAATTCCATTGTTCTGTCATTGATAATGACCTGTGTATCAAAATATTACTTAGTGGAATTGTTTACTCAACAAGGAAGCCGCAGAAATTGTGACGTAATTGAGTGAACGGTATGATCAAGTGGATGGAAGTCGAATTTACCATTACACCACAAATTGCACTATCAGTCAAAGGTATGAAGTACCTATTCAATATATTTTTCCATTTAGAGAGCTATGGTAGAGTATGATAGTTGGGGTTCCATAGCTTAGTTGTGGTTGTCCTGGGTTCAAGAGATCGCAGTACATTTATGCATAATAAAAAATTGGCTGCAGTTTCTCATGGTCTTAAAATATTCTATGATCCAAGCGAGAGGCCAGATTCTTTCCTATGATATGCCCGCTTCCTTCTCTTCAACAGGCATATTCATAAAAATTGATGAGAGTGCAGTTTCTCATGGGTCTTAATGAGTCATATGATCAAGCGAGAGGCTAGATTCTTATGATGATGCCTCTCGTCCTTTCTCTTACAAGGCATATTCCATATTGGATTGAGAGAGAGAGCACTCTGATTACACAATCTGTTAGTAGTGAACAAGTAAGAATCCATCCAATGTTTACTGCTCGAAAGCCAATCTGTACAAAACATAAAACTCCTATGTTTCCTAGCTATGATTTCAAGTGTGTATTGTGACTATTGGTATAGAACAGACATACTCGGCTGTGTGTTGTCACGAGCTTCATGGATTCCTCCGGTCTTGAAAAAGTAAAAAGGGCCATCATATGGGAGATGGAGAATCATATGAAAAAGACAGCTCATACCCTCAGTAAGCTACGTATGATCAAGAAGAGTTTAATTTAATAGAGAAGAAAATTCAAGCCACAATTCTTATAGCCAAAGCTACAGATGGAATATTAAATCATAGTGACTATAATAGAGGAATATTGTCATTCAGGATCAATACATTCAGATACTACAAATGTCTTGGGCATACAAATTGCTACAGAGGACAACAAGGGCAGGCTCACAGTCTAACAGTGCGGGAAATGCACTCTAGTCCAGATTATTCATCTTCAACAGTCCTGATTTGCATCGTAAGTTGGTATAAACAGCATGGGGTGGATCCTAGATTCAGGTGCTACTAATTCATATAACCGTTGCCTACTGTACTTGGATTACCAAACGAACAAGTTTTATCAGATAAGCCGAGAAGAGTATTTTGCCAAATGAGATAATGTCAAGTTACTCATACCTGATCTTTGTCAGCTGACTTCAACAAGAACAATAGAATGTTGCTTTATTCCTGATTTAATTTTAATGCTGTTGTCAGATCTCAAAGCTACAGCGATCTAAACTGTGTTTGTCTCCTTCTTTCCTGACTTTGTTATTATTCAGACCTCTACATGGGCAGGTGGGTGGATTGGAAAAGTGCAGTCCTCTAGTCCTTAACCTATTCACAAGGTCAGGTGAGCAAACATGAGCAGTGTGTCACAGCAGAAGAGAATAAGAAACCAACTCAAAGTCTTGTCCACCATCGCTCCATCTAATCTGATTGCACCGCTACTATGCATCAAAGGCTAGGCCCACCTCATCTAGTGTCTTACACACAAGCTTCACCTTTCCTGTCACTTGCGTGGGGGGCAAGTGTTCCAAGGAAGTACACACTTGTACAATTTGTTGCACTAGCGAAACAACGATAGACTATACCATTGTTCAGAGTACTGATCAAATGGTCTACTCAAGCTTTCCAACCTGTTTACATATGATGTATGGGCCATATTAATACTAACTACACCATGATTGGGAATAGATTCTTTGTACAATTGTGTTATGATTGTAACAAGAAATGCTTGTGGCTCTCTCTAATCAAGTGAAAAGTGTATTTGTGTTGTGCTACATAAACTTCTTTGTCTAGTTCAACAGCTCAGTTCATCCAAAGTCCAATCAATAGAACTATTATGGCTCAAATTTATAAATGCTGAATGTAACAGGGCTCTTTTTGTCATTAGAGTGATTGTTCACCCAGACACTGTTATTCACCCACCTACAGAATTGCAACGCTGAAAGAAAACATAACATATCTTGGAATAGCTAGAGCATCAAGTTTTCAAGTCATCATTCCAATCAATTTTGGGGCATTGTATACCGGTGCCGTCATATAATTAGAATAGCTTCCTGCACTGTGTTGACAAAGTAAATCACCTGAGTAAATGTCTCCACCGAAACAACCTTCACTTCAACTTTAAGAGGATTAGTGGCTTGTGTTTTGCCAAAATGTGTATATTTAGCTTAGTTTCAACCAAGAAGTGGAGGTGTTGTTCATATGGTTTATATTGAAACTAACAAGGTATCACTTTATGATCTGAGAACAATTTTTTGTCGTAGCAAAGATGTCCTTGTGCAGGAGTAAAAACCGAAATTCAACATTTCCTTTTGCAATACCGAACTTCCTCTACAACCTTGGCAACGTATTTCCTACTAACTTTCGCATCGTAATATTGCTGTCTGATCCTACAAATTTACATCTAACTGAGGTTGACACTGACCTCAACAAGTAAATGGTTCCATCCGAAACAAAGAAGGTCCCAATAAGTAGTACAGCTCCTTTATGGATTTAAAAGATTATGTAGCAGTTGCAATCTCAATCTCGTAATAAGCCCAACTACTCTATTGACAAAGTAATTTGCTTATGATCACTACATACGTCATATCAGGGCATTCTTTACTAATTTTTGGTAAGATGTTGAACCATCAACATTTGAAGAAGCATGCTCTGATCAGTAGATGGATGATGCTATGACATCTGAAATTTCCAGCCTTGGATTGCTAACAACCTTGGACTATTGTTTCCATACCACCAGACAAGAATGGTAATGGTCAAATGGGTGTTTAAGCCGATCAGTATGTGAGCTCAGAAAATGTAGATAGATTTAAAGCGACGATTAAGTTGGCAAAGGCTTCAATCAAAGAAAGGAATTGAGTATCAAGAAACCTTTTCTTCCAGTAGTAAAAATGGTTACTATCAGAAGTGTATTAGCACTTGCTGCTACTGAGAATGGCATGTTCATGTCAAATGGATGTTTTCAAATGCATTCTGCAAGTGAGTCTGTTAGAAGAATGTACATGACTCTTCCTCAGGCTTTCACACTCCCAAGGATTTTAGTGTGCAGTGGGGAGAAACCAGTTGTAAGCTCATTCAATCCTTATATTGTGTTAAACAGGCACCTAGACAAGTAAAATGTAAAACTTGGTCACTGAGGCAGGCTACTGGCATCTTGGTTTGTACCAATTCATCTAGATTACATCACTTGGGGGTTTAATAAGAAAGGACTACGCAAGCCTTGGTGGTAATCTTAGTATATGAGATGAATTATGATTACTGGAACTGAATCGGGAGTGTGATAAAGGTAAGACAAAACGGAATAGTCTGAATTCGTTGCAAGATGAAGATTTAGAGAGGATCTAAAATACGCCTGGGAGGGAATTTGCCATATCACACGAAGGGTATGTGATGCATCACAGAAAATATACTTTGAAATAATTTCGAAGTAGACTTGGTGGCTGCCCAGAAACCCGTTTTCGACACCACTGGGATCCATCTGTTAATTACAACTAAGGAAATATGAGAGATGAAGGAAAAGGACAGAAGCCCAGCATACTGGAATAATGCAACTATATACGAAGACTAAGTAGGCAAGTTTATGTATCTTAATGGTGACAAGACCAGATATTGACATTTGCTAGCTCAACACTGAGTCAATTTCTTCATTCACAGACCAAGAGCATCGCATTTAAATACAAATGGCTGCCTCAGAGTTTCTGGAGTGATCATAAAGGAGTCCCAGCAGAACAAAGTGTATTGTATCTAGCAAAACTCCAAACCGTTAACAGGTTTAGTGTGATGCAGATTGGGGAGCTTGTTGACACTCCAGCAGTTCAGTTTTGTCAGGTTTTATTGGTAAGAGGAGAATCAATGATCTCTTGGAAATCAAAGAAACAGGGCCACAATAATCTAGAAGCTCAGCTGAAAACTGGGTAGAGAAGTATGGTCAGTTCAATAGCTGAAACTACATGGATAATTGACGCGTTTAAATGAACTGGGAGGCTAATACTCAAACTCCAGTGCAAGACATTTACCGTGACAGGTACGTCAGCATACAATTGCTGAGCATACCAGTAATACATTAGAATAAACAAAACACATTGAGTTGGATTGGTCATTCATACGTGAGAAAATTCAACAGGATTCTTGAACAAAATACTACATACAGAAGAAGGAAGCTGATATGTTTAACTAAAGTTTTAGGAAAATCTCAACCCTGAATTATTGTTATCCAATTTGGTGTACTGAACATGTTCATACCTTCACACTTTGAGGGGGGATTGTGAAGATGGTATCACTGAACATTTGGCTATTGTAATTAGTACCAAACTAGATGACTATTAGTTAATATTTCGTTAAAGTAGTTATAGTATTAGTTATTTTTCTATATATTCATTGATGTAAATAAGGCAGGGTTACATCTCATATGATACACTCTAGTCTAATTCTCTCTGTTACTGATCTTCCTTTTTCTTTGCACCTTCCTCTCCTCTCTTGCCTCTCGTCATCTGCTTCTCATGCTGTTTCTATTATGATTTTACTGCAACAATCAGAGAGTAAATCCAAAATAACTTTCGGGAATTTTTTCATGGTATAAAAAGCAGTGTGATAAAATTAGTAAACTTGTGCTGAAAAAGTCTCCAAAAAATGACCAGTTGACTTCTCATAAAATTCAAAAGGATACTACATGTAAGATTAAAACAATTAAAGCTAATATGGAGGACCTAAACGGTGACTATTTTTCATTGTCAGTTGATGAATATTGTGATATATCACGTAAGGAGAAAATGACAATTGTTTTGTGTTATGTTGATAGAGAGGGGTCTATGGAGGAACGGTTCATAAGAATTGTTCATGCTCATGATATATCACTGCTTTATGTTTGAAAGAAGCTATTCTTAACTATCTTGTGAAACATTCTTTGAGTTTTGCTTTATATTGGGGGGGGGGTAAGTTCTATGATGAGCTAGACCATGCACACATGTAAGTGGCCTCATTTTGATTCAAACAGAAAAGAGATCAAACTAAGCAATTCAATCTTTTCTCATTAACTTCAGTTAACTCTTGTTAAAGTATTTAAAAAATGTCTTCAAGTTGAAAAACTTGTATTGTTGGTTTCCAATGTCTTAAATGAAGTGAGAGGTTTTTTTAAACGCATGGATGAAATTCGAGAATCTCAAGCAAAAAAAGTTCAAGAGGCACTTGATATGGATGAGGTTGAAAGTGGAAATTAAGGGATTGAATCAAGAACTTGATCTTCCTAGAGCTGTCAATACTTGATGGGGTTCACAGTATAGATCTTTTAAGAACTTCATTAGCATGTTTGGATGATACTATTGTTGCTAATTCAGAGAATCTATTGAAGAAAAACTTAAGGCAACATGGTATCTTAAAGTTTTTCAAACATCTGAGATTGCTTTAATATTGCATTTAAGAGAGATATTTCAGCGATCACAAATGAGCTTAATGAGTCTTTACTAAAGAAAGAACAAAATATTGCAAAATGTCATTCTACTTGTTAAAGTGGTGAAGATTTGATTGCAAGATTTAAGAAATGAAGAATGAGATTCAGTTGTAGAGAATATGTTTGCATTTTGTGTGAAATATGATATTTTGATACCAAATTTTTATGAGTTCTATGTTAATTTTTGAAGATCTCAATGTAAAGTTGTTGATTATACTATTTCACATCATTATTGAGGGAACAATTATAAGATTATTAATTGGGCCAACTTCAGAACTCAATAATCGTTTTAATGAGTTAGAAACATATTTGCTTATTGATATTGCCTTAATTCATTGACCTCATTTTCTAATATTGATATGAAAAATATATTGAGATGACTTTCAGAGCTGAATGATTTTTGTAGAAAATTGGTAATTGTTCCTCTTATGAATCAGCTAGAGACTTATATAGTTGATGTCCTGATGTTATAACAGGTTCCCACAACGAAAGGGCTCACGATCTTTCTGAATGCTAGTTAGCGTAAGAAGCTTTAAATTAAATTATCCTCTGTAGTTTTCTTATAAAATTTGTTTGTCGCTGTCGTTTGCTACTACACAGTTGAAAAGCTTGTTCGACAATGAAATTAATCAAGCGTGAAATTCGATAGCTCAATTGATGAGATTTCATGAGTAGTTGATGGTGGCCTTAGTAGAACAGGAATCTTTCAATACTCACACACAATATAGATAGCCTAAAAATTATTAGCTGACGACACTCAAATTTGGTCCACTAATATTTATTTTTAGTGCAAAAATTTATTTTCTTAGCTTAAATATATGAACACAGACTTTTATACCGTTTTAGTTGAATTTTATCGGATAAAACCTTTTTAGTTAATAAGGGCCGTTTTTATGACAAAGCATAACTAATTAACTCAAAAATATACTTTTTGACGATAAATAAATTTGGTCACAATGTTTAAGCATTTGGACGATTGTTCCTTTTTTAGTTAATTTATTATCTTCAATGACGGAAGCACTAATCATCTTTATATACTTTTAGAGACACACTTTAGCGAGCGACCTGAGTGACAAATTATTTCAAGCCACACAAGATTTTTAGTACCAATATAATTTAATTAATGAGGGAAATTAGTTATTTCTTGATAATCGAATTTATTATGTGGATTATTTTCTATGAGAATATTATGAATAGATTTGCAAGAAATGAAAACTCGTTGAATAGAATTGGGGGGATGATAACAGATTATCAATCAGAAATTTATGTTTGTTTTATTTTTTTGCTTATTGATTTTTATTCCTTTGAAACCCACTTTGTTAAAATTCTGAAATCTTCACCATTGATATCTGTTATTTATAACGTAAGGCGTTGATTTTGTCGACTAACAAATTGCTCCAAATACCTTAATGAATTAAATAGGAACCACAGATTGATTCACATGCTAACATGTAGTTGGGGGGGGGGGGGGGTGTTTCACCCTTTGTTTGATCTTTAAAGAACATAGAAAGATTTAAGTTTTTTCTTTTTTGATTTTGTTTTTGAATACGTTGTTGTTCTTATCATAAGAAGGTTTGGAAGTGACCGTGTTGATAATTATGTCTTGCCATTTTTTTCAAATAAGGATAATTAAACCAAAAACTAAGATAAAGTGATCCTGGGGCCCATTACGCAAAACGTACGAACTTCATAACTTGTAAGCGATGCTATGTGTAATTTAAGTTTGGATTTTCTGTTGTTGATCCAAGGACATTACTAAGAGTTGTCTTTAATTCCGATCAGTTTAAATCATATGTTTGGTTATTTTTCAATTAAGTCCAATTCGTATTTCATGATTTTTGACTGAATAATGGTCATTGGAATATTAATTTAGCGGACTTCAATATTTCAAGATAGTTTTTATATCGTTTCAGAAATTTAAATTTTAAGATCTTATATTTTTTATTTTTCTTTAAAATTGTAAAGTCATCCCATATATATTGTTGGACTGCAGTTTAAAATTGTCTAGTCAATATTATGGGGCAATTAAAAGCTAGGTTGAATTGTTTTGAAGTGTCTAGAGTTAATCATGAGGGTCATAACATATGATGTAAATTTCTATTATGATATAAACTATTTTAGTGTTTACCCTACTTTATCAATTTTGATGAAAACTCTATTTTTTTTAAAAATAATACTCATAAACCATACTATTAAAAATCTTATATAAAGCATGATAACAATTTTCGTGAATTATTAAATTCAAATTCATATAAATATTATTAGGGTACATGATCCGAAGTGATACATGTTCGTCAAATCACACTGTCTTGTTCATGATCAAGAGTGTAGCATTTTGTTTTATTAACTATGATGTCATATGTCATTTCCTTTCATATGTCATTTCCTTATGAAGATTATTCGGTTTACTTTTCATATTTTGTTCATTCTTATAATTTATTTCTTTCTTTTCTTTTCTTTCTTTTTTAAAAAATAAATTGATTTGATTGAAATCTCTAACATATTAGGATGAGATAAGACAGAGATATTAAGCTAATGATTATTAGCATGTATTTAATAACCTAGGACATGTTACATAGAAAATTGATCTATAAGCAATTCAATATTAAAGACCTTTTATAATTAAAAAACTTTCGAGATATGATGTAATTACCTTCAAATATACGAATTTTTTATATATTATATGTTGAAAGAGTAATTTTTAGATCCAATTAAATAATGATAATAGTATTATTGAATCAAACTAATAAAGACAAAGACATTTTTAGACAATTACAAATTATCATATAGGAGAATTTCTTGGCCACATGGATTAACAAGGAGCACTTTATCAATTTTGCATATTTAGAAAAGCATGTTTAACCGTTTCGTAAATATCAAAGGATTCTAAATATAAGAGTTAAGAAGCCTCCCACTTTTCCCTTTCGCATATACCAAAACCAATAGAACATAAGCTTGGGGAAAAGTAAGTCAAGGAGTTGGTTAATTGTCTATCCAAGCTTTACTGCTCACTATATACAAGAACTGGTTAATCCACATGCATTACTTTGCCAAGTGGCATATAAAATGAAGAATTGTCAATTGAATATCATTTGCTGAATAAAGTATAGATAAAAAATAATTAGTTAAATGTCATTTATCGAAAAATATATATAAAAAAAGTGGTCAGTTAAATAATTTTTATCAAAAAATATACAAAAAGAGTAGACAGTTGACCATCATTTATTGGACAAAGTAACACTTAAATATCATTATCTATAAGTTATAAATTACTTTTTATGATTATAACGAATTCTTAAATTCTTAAATATACTTATCGAAATTTCAACTTTTCACTACCCTACATATCCAAATTATCTTTGTTGATCAAAAGCACAGAAAGGTGATGGATTATTTTTGTGATTAAACAAGTTTTTAAGTGGGATAGGTTTTTAAAGTTCTACTGCATTTATTATTATTTTTTAATTTTAATGTATTTCATATACATAAGTTGATAGGATACGGTTGAAAACTAAGAGAATTAAGACTTTGAAATTTGTCGACTTAAACATGCCAATATATTATATTTCCTATGACTTTAAAAAGATGTTTATAGAATAAATTATATATTTTAAAATTCAAAATTCCAATATGATTTATTTTTTTAAGACTAAGAAAAAGATATCAAATTGAAACTCATAAAAGTCACAAATCTTTTATCATCTGACACTGACGATCTTTTCTTCTTGGTGATCAAGGGATATGGTACAAATTTCTTAATTAATTTAGCTAGTTGCCTTGACTGTTTAAAACCGAATAAATTTCTCAAATCTCAACGCCATTAGTTAATGAGATCATGATTAATTTTTCACCATGATGTGATGCCAATATATGAATTATTTTCTTTTAATTATAATTCCTAGTTTGAGTTTTTGAATAGAAAATTTTTTGACAAGAACCACTCTTTAATCACCAATGGGACCGACCCTACACATTAAAATGTCATGATAATCAAATCTAATAATATATATATAGAATATATAATAATATATATATATATCAAATTTCCTTAAGAAAATTGATACATTATGAATTTTCTAAGGTTTAGCTAACGCTTAGCTCAGACTCACCACTCATCACATTTGATTTCGGTATTACCCTGCACATAATAACTTCGAGTAATATGATATTACTAAGAACGTCGGTATGAAACTTGACAAATAACTAAATATTTAATAATGGTCAGCCAAAACAAATACAAACTAAGAAAATTAAGGAAGTCAATAAATGAAAAGCCTAACAAACCGTCGGACGCATGGGTCCCATTGATCACACTTTAAGATACAATAGAACCTGGAAGCTTGTGTGGATCAAATAATAAGTAGCAAAGAAAATCCCAAAAAAAATAGCCTACTCAACATTTTATTTCCTTCACTTCAATAGGTTAGATATTTTTTTCCAATTTTTTTTGAATCTCATTAAGTCCATAAAACTACTTTCTATGATTTCTAATTTTATTAATAGAAGCTTAAAAAATATGGTTGTGTCACTTAAAATACTGGTCCATCTATTGGCTGTGTTTTCGACGTGGGGGGGGATCTACGTTGGATTTGATCTGTCAAAGATTAATATCCTATTAAAATACTCAGTTTTGAAGTCGACATTGGTCATTAAAAAAAGTTGATATATATGATTTTATTGAAAAATATTTTTTACTATAAAGCTTTATAATCAGTTTCTATATCTCTTATAATTTTTTACAAAAGTGTTCAATTGACCATCCCATTACTGCACTCATGACATATAAATACTATCAGGTCAAAGAGATGGCTTGTTAAAAAGGAAATGAGGAAAACGTGCCTCTGCTTCAACTTCAGACCATTTATTTTCACATCGAAATTCGCAGTTTTCTAATGTTCGAACAAGGGAAAGGACACTCACGGAACTTTTGAAAGATTTTTTTGGTAGTTTTTGTTCCATCTTAAGGACTAATTTGATGGGTTGTAAGTAACGAAGGAGAAGTGGAGTGGTGATCTATACAAGGATAGATAGTCTTGGTTCAGGATACAGATGAATAGCACGTTATGTGGGAGATGCTTTCCCCTCCAAGATCATGAAACCAATGCAAGAAAGCCGCTTTGTTGAGATTCTTAACAAAATTAGAGTTTAATAAGTTAGATGTGCATTGGTGTCTTTCTCTCATCGTACTTGAACCTCATTAATTACAATTCTGATCCCAGTGAAACGAGTTTGCTTAGACTCAGCGATTGTTTTTGATTATGTCCCCTCTGTTCCATCATTGGGGCATTGGGAGAGGACGAATGAGTAGCTCTTATTGACTATGTATAAGTCTTTACTCATAAGTCGTGGAGGACATATAACGTCATAAGTGGCGACGAAGCTTTTTGACTGTGGTACTGTATGCCTTCCTGTCAATGTGAGACGACCTAATTGCTCTTGCGAATTTGTGATCCATTTGATTCATCATATTCGATTTCTTCTTTAAGTGTCTTTTGGATCAATCCCCCAAAGTGTTGGTAACTCTTTGGCTTGATTGTCCTAGTTCTTTACGACATCATGACTAGGGATAGATGGAAGTGAGATTTCAACCCCCTTGACGGATGGCCCTTTATATATTTAGTAGTCGAGAGGTCTGTAAAATTAGATCTTAGATCTAACTCACACTTCAAAAGCTAGGTCAAATGAATAAGGATTGTACAAGCCTACTAACAATATGAGACTCTTACATTCTTCAACTAGGAAAACCTTTTGTAGATTACATCTACTTAGAAATAAACTAGCATATTTAGCTAGATGAGAGAAATGGTTTAAATCCTCATCAAACTACTTTTATTTCTTGAAAGCAAGCTGCCATATTATTCTTCTAGGATCAAGTCTATAAATGACTTCGAATTGAAGTCAGTAGTTAGTAACATAAAATATATATTACATTATCGGAAACAACATAGTAGACATAATAATCTAAGATTAAAGTAGCCCGAAATGGACGAGACCTTCAAGCGCCCACCCACATATATATATTAATGTACAAGCATCCGATCAAAGGCCACACTCTGTAAAGTAAAGAATATAAAATATTATTTTTAGTATTTAGGCAGGGATACTAATTAGTTACGTCCCCCCCCAAAAACAGTGTGAATTGAGTTACCACTCGCTTTGTTTAATCAGTTGGTGGTTTTATTATTACCCTCGTTTTACACCCGTACCAGCCGATTTTTGATGACTCTTGTGCTCTTTTTCAACCACAGCTATACGCTGCACTTCCCCCCCCCCGTTTTCCCCTTGTGCTTTCCCATGGCCCTGTGCCCCGTAGACTCTCCCCCCTTGCCCACGGGGGACACCCACCTGGTTCTGTGGCGCTGCTGCCCTCTCTATCCCTGTAGGATGGATTCGCCAGTGTATTCGCTATAACCAAAAGACTCGTATGTGCAATATATCTACCCCACGCCGTGAAAGTTAGTCACGGGGTATTATCACGGACTAGGAGGGCGCGGGGGGCGCGCGAGAGCGCGCAGCGGCGGGCGCGCGAAAGGGCGGGAGGCGGGAGTTATCAAGTGCTGGTGATCGATCGATCCTACAAAACATTATTCTTGAAAGGGATGTGAAAAAGGAAAACTAAGACTAGCAAATTAAATGAGGAGCAGTAGTAAGTTAGAGAGTATATATCCACCATGTCCTTTCCAACCCTCCTTAGCTTTGAATTACATATTCTGCCAATTTTCTTAGAGCCCCTCAACTGCCTAACATAGTAGCATGCCATGATATATAATGTGTAAGAATAAGCAGATGATCCTTCATTGTTAACAATTAAATTTACCTGCTCAGCCAGAAATTCACGTTCAACAAAATCTTGCATTTCGGAGTCATCAGCCACCTGTTGTTCATCAAGACTGAAGTGTAAGCATAAGTAAAGGATGCCTTTTAGGAAATTGGACACTTGAAATCGTGTATAATAAGACGAAAAAGAAGAGGTTTTTACGTTATGCAGGGTCAGGAGTTTCTCATTATTTACTTCTCCAAGGACAATGCCAGTCCCATTACTGCATATCACAAACATATGGAGTTAATAATATGCACAATGCGACGATGGAAATTACTGACTTTATAAATTTGGATCTGATGGAAGTTGTGTTAATTACTTTTGATAATGACAAATACTTTTGATGTCATCAATTATGAACCAGGTTCATTTATTAAACAAGCTTGTGAGTTTATTAAAAAAGAAGCGAAGGACAAATATTAAGGCACAAATGTTTTATGAAAAAAATGAATATAATAATGGTATATTTCCATAAATAAATAAGACAAAACATTTTCTTAAAAGGTTGTCTACTTTATACGAAGACAAAACCTTTTAAGAAAAGGTTGCGTATTGCGTGTAACAAATAAAGAGCAAATAAATCTTTTTCATATCAAGAATGATACAGAAATCAGAATGTTATCAACTTTCAAAGAGAGGAAATAATTCTTGATGCAAAAGATCCAAAAAAAAAAAAGGTGTGAAAATCGTGTGGTGTCGGGCCATGAATAAGGCCATTATTTAAAGTATTTTGTCGCTGGTGTCGGCCAAAGATAAGGTGACCATATTGGAAAAAGTAGTGTCGGCCATAAATAAAGTAAAGGCCATTATTAATAAAGTATTTTGTCGTTTTGCTGTCGGCCAAACAATAATATCAGGCCATTTCTAAGTATGTCGGCCATTTTCTATTGGCCAAGTTTGTAAAATTGTTGTATAAATTAGAGGGCTTCTCCCTCAGTAATGAACAAGCTACTTTAAGAAATTTTTTACTTTTTCATATTTGTTTTAAAACTCCTCCATAATATGATCACTTGAATCTGTTTCAACAATATAAAGTAAATGATTTATTATCGGGGCAAATAGAATTTTGGTAATTTTTACTAAATTTTAAGAGTTCTTATATGTCTATAATTTAGTGTTGAAATAGTATTCAACATCCTGTTTGCAACGAAGAAAAAGTGAGGGGAGACGAAAGAGAGAGGCAAGCAAAGCCAAAGGCCTTTTGTGAGTTCTGTGTGTTTTGTTAACTTGTAGCTTGTTCTTAGTAAGATTGTAAGTTGATGTGATTGTAAACAAGAAGTGAGTGAGGTTTGGCGTCCCTTGGAGAGAGGAGATTTGTGAGTAAGTTTGCAAGAAGTGGGTTTCCTTTTTGTAAATTTGGAGAATTCGATTAGGTTAATCGAAAATTGCTAATGCGTAGAAAAAGTAATAAAACGTAGTGAGTTTTTCTTCTTGAGTAGGAAGGGTTAGTTAAGTATATTGGTAATTAACTCCCCCTTTTTTAGGCAATAATTCACGAATCTAGTTCTGATTTAGGCGGTGGTAAGGTTCTTTAATTGGTATCAAAGCAGGATCTTTTCACCTAAAAGATTAAATCTTGGAAAGTAAATGGCAACTCCAGTACCACCTACCCCCTGTGTAACAATCCGGTTTTTTAGTCGGTTTTTTTTAGCTCGTAAAATTATTTTGAAAATAACAGACTGGATCGACGGATAGGGCGACCGTACGTTATGCGTCAAGACGGACCTCGAGGGCCTCCGTTCCAAAATACTTCAACTGAAAAATATGGGTTACTGGGAGCGACTCTTCTGAACTCCGCCGACGGAACTGCAGCACGAGACGTCACAACCCTTGAAAAACTTAAATTCTCTGAACTTTGTGACGGACGTCAAGACACGACGGGCCGTCACAGGTTGCGTAACCTCGATTGGTCAGGAATTCTGCTAAGTTTTTTAAGGGGTGTTTTGGACCATTCATGACAAACTTCATGAAATTAGTGGGGTGTTTGGTTTTTAATAAGTTATTTACTTGGGGGTAAAATATGTAAGCTTGAATAAATAGTGGGTTACTTTTATCATCTTTTATAATTGATTATATGATAATTAGGGCTAAAGAAAAAGAATTGGAGAGGAAAAAAATAAAGAAGAACAGGAACGAGACCGAGAGGAGAACGAGCCCGAGAAAAGAGAGAAAGCGAAGCGAAAGCAAAGGCATTGGAGAAGTAACTTGTTGATCGCCCAATTCTTCGGTGGAGGTGGTTATGGTTTATTGCTATCTTACTAGTAACTCTAAATAGCGATTGATATGATGGGTGGTATGGTAAAGTCTTCTAATGCTTGATCTGTGTGTTTGTATGTGTGATGTGGGATCTTCATCGTGACTTCTCTATGTTACGATGGCTACCTTTGCATAACGAAGACTTGATGAATAGAATTAATGAGATTAGGGGACTCGGGTGTCACGTTCCGACACGTTAGTATTAGGGGGGGATCGGAGTGGTCACGTTCCGACACTAGTATTAGGGGATCGGAGTAGTCACGTTCTGACACGTTTAGTATTAGGGATAGGGTGTCACGTTCTCCGACAAGTTTAGTATTAGGGGATCGGGTGTACGTTCGACACGTCCCCAGAGATTAGCGGGAATCAGAGTCTGTCCCTTTCCGACACGATAAGAATAAGAGAAGTTAATCTTGCAATCATGTTAATCTACTCAATTTCGAAAGAACCTATGCTCCCAAATGAGTATGGCTGTGGAAGGGCTTTTGAGTCCAATAGGTGCGCGTTGATGTGTTGCCCATGGTTTTTGTCTTGTTGTTGCCACCTGTGAGTATTGTGTAGTGGATTTTTATAATATTATTTTGATATAGATTGCTTTCGATTTGAGTTGGCCGATGTGATACCTTACTCAGTAAGTGGTTCCTTGTACTGACCCATACTTTTATGTCATTCTTATTGTTTGTGGAGAGTGCACGACCACCCGTCGCACCATGACTTCGACTCGTCCTTAACTCTAGCCACAGTCTTCAACAGGCACGTCAGATTTCAGGGGAGCATTAATCTCAGCTCGGGTGGATTTCTCTTCTTCACGCTTGATGTCTTTGAAGTTCGGACAGCGACCATTTTCTACTTATTTTAGTTTTAAATTACTCGTAGACTAGTAATTTGAGGATAGAATGTTCTTGATGTGATGACTTCCAGATTTTGGGAATGAAAGTGTGAGTTTTTACGAGTTAATTAATGATTTTCGTTTTAATTGAGTGAGTTCTGAGTCTTCCGCATTTATTTTGTTCACTATGGTTGAAATATTGAGTAAATGTTGGGTTTGGATTTGTTGGTTCAGCTCACCAAGAGAGTAAGTGTGAGTGCCACTCGCAGACTCGTTTTGGGTTCGTGACCAACATGGTATCAGAGCTTAGGTTCGTTGAGTTCTCATTCACACAAGAACGGTTCTAGTAGAGTCTGAATGAACGGTTAGGGGGAAGCCAGACTTTCTTTGAGAGGTTATAGGACTTAGGAAAATCCATTCTTTCTTCCCTTTCGTGCTATACTTGGGTCTTCCAATTGGTATATAGGTCATACAATGATATCTGACCTCCTCACTCTATTTCGCAGAGGGTTTAGAACTAGAGCAAAACTTTGCCCACACCAACGCCGGAAAGAAAGGGTGGTTGGAGCTAGAAACTGGGGCGTTAGATCGAGGGGACCGAGTGGCAAGAGGTCGTGTAGAGGTCGCAGGAGGACGCCCTCTAGAGTAAGAGGACGAAACACCTGTCAGCTAGTACTAGGGCGGTGAGGTGACTACTCCACGACTGATAGCAGGTAGTAAGAGAGGGTCAGAGGGGACGGGGAACATGAGCCAAGTGACAGGATGAGGAATCTTCCCAAACCAAAACTTACCCCAGAGATGATTAACCAGGTTGTTCCTTAATATCTTAGCGGGTTTTTATCTGATAGGCCAGACACCTCCAGTGTTTTCTGCCCACCAACACCTCAGGTTCCGGGGGCAGTACAACATGCAGATTGCTGTTTTGGACTTCCCGCCATGCATGACCTCATTGAAAGTAGGCACGTTCCCGATGACTACAGGGCCCATAATGACAAGAGGTGATAGCAATGGAAACTTTTCATAAATTCGTGAAGTTTGAAACCTCCAGTATTCAAGGGCCCCCCCATGAGGAACTGACGGATGCCTATGATTTCTGCGTTTTGATTGTTAATGAGCTGTACATAAGATGGACATGAGTAGAACGACTTCGGGGTTGAAGTTTGTGACTACTATATAGTGTAAGGGAAATGACACCAACAAATGTCATGGTGGGGTTGGGGTGTTACGTTGAGTGTCAACAGCACAGGCACCACCTATGACTTGGGAATCATTCTCCTAGCTTATTTATGGAGAAAGTATTATTCCCCGGATGTAGGGACAGATGGAGAGATGAGTTCCTTGAGTCTAGGGCAAGGCAGGAGGTCTGTTACTGATTATGAGGCTAAATTTCGTGCACTATACAGGTATGCCAACCCAGATTGCTTCAGTCCACAAGAGCGGATTCGCGCTTCCGCTTTGTGAAAGATTGAAGTCCAGATTTGCAGATCCCCGCCTTCACAGGTAGCTGCCGGCAGCAAATCCTTTCAGGAAGTGGTTGAATTTGATAATAGAGGTAGACGGGGTGAACGGTGAGCCAGCACAACTTCACAACGCAACATCGACATCTAAGAAGTTCCGTACGGGAGGCAAATTAAAATTTAGTGGCCTTACGCCAAGGACAGAGTTTAGGAGGGTACCCAGCACGACCTATTCAGTCTTCACTAAGGCTGTTTGTAGTTGGGAGGGCGTCAATCGACGACCAGTCACCATTTCTCTTGAGTTTGGAGGTTATCCCAAGACTTCGTAATTCTCACAAGACCTAATGCTTGACTCCAGAGATTGTTATGGTGTGAGACGAAGACTTTGGACAAATTAGGGGAGGTGGTATTGTCCAAAACAGAGTTACAGACCCCCAAATAATAGAGGTAGAGATGGTCATGGGAGAGGCAGCCATTCTGGAGGATCGTGGGTGGCAAGGTTAATGGTTGGGTCACCAAAATCAGCAAGGGTGGCGGCGCAAAGTTGGAATCTGCAGCAAACATGGTAGGAGCAAGGGCAGACGGGTGATAGGGCCAATTTTTATGCTTTTCCCCGGGAGATTTGAAGCAGAGACATATGATGTGTTATTCACAGGTAATTGTGGTCTGTGATTGACCATGGCTTATGTATTATTTGATCCTGGATCCCCACATTATTTCTATGTATCTTCATAATTTGCATATGGTCTTGATTTATACCGCTGAGCTGCTTGACATGCCTATTGGGTCTCTAACTTGTGGGTGAGAGCAGTGATAGTTGAGAGGGTTGCTATATTGTATTGTCTCTGTGACTGTTTGGGGGCGAGCAATAATCATGTATATTTGATTATTCTTAGAGATGGTGATTTTGACGTGATCTGGGTATGATTGGCTTTCTCCAAATTTTGCAATCTTGGATGTAATTGTAAAACTGTGACATTGGCAAGCCTGAAAGATCCACTGTGTGGGAGGGTTGACTACATTTCCACCCAGGTCGTGTATTATCTCTTTTCTTGCGCTAAGAAGGATCGGTTTTAGTTGTTAAAGGTGTGTTTAGCGTCTTGGCACATCTCAGGCGATGATGACTTCAAAGTACCTTCGATTGAGTTGTTTCGATAGTCTGTGAGTTTCTGGAGGGTTTCCTTCAGAACCTTCCTGGGTATGCCACCGGATAGGGATATTGATTTTTGTAGTGATCTGGAGCCGGGTAGGGTACTCGCCCATTCCCATCCCCCTTATTAGGATGCGCTCTAGCCCGAGATTAAGGGATTTAAAGGCCCAACTTCAGGAGTTGTTAGGTAAAGCTTTATTAGACAAGGCATTCCCCTTGGGGTGCTCCTGTCTTATTTGTGACAAAGAAGGATGGGAGTTTTCGGATGTTGACCAGACAGACTACAGGCAACTGAATAGGTGACTATACTATTAAGAACAAGTCATCCTCTTCTCGCATTGATGATTTGTCGATCAGTTACAAGGGTACTTGTACCTTCGCAAGATCGATTGAGATTTGGTTATCATCAATGAAAAATACGGGAAGCAGATGTGCCAAAGACTATTTCGAACCAGGTATGGTCATTAGAATTATTAAGTAAGGTCTTTTGGGACTTACGAATGCCCAGGATGCTTTCATGAGCCTGATGAACGGGATTTTTAATCATATCTGCGATCTTTTTGTATATCGCGAGTTATTGAGGCATTATACTGGTTAATACTCAAAGCGCAGGACGAAAAGAGGAAAGAAAGAGGAGCATTGAGAATGGTTTTATTGGACAGTGTTGAGAGAGAAAAAGCTTTATGCCAAATTCTCAAGTGTGAGTTTTGGCGATATTCAGGTCCTTCTTGGGGCAATTGTAGTTCTAGGATGGAGTGATGGTGGATCTTCCAAGATTGAAGCAGTGAAGAGTTGGTACAGACCTTATAATGTTACAGAGGTAAGGAGCTTTGTTGGCCTAAGCTAGCTACTACCGTCGATTGTCAACGGGATTTTCTTCTGTTGCTTCCCAACTGACCAAAGTTGACCAAAGAAGATGTTCCATTGTTGTCGGACGAATGTGAAGAATCTTCCCAGAACCTCAAGACCTTGTTTGTTGACTACTGCACCAATTCTTACCTTCGCCAGTGGAAGGTAAGAATTTCAGTGTATTGTTGATGCATCTTACTCTGGTTTGAGATGCCAGTGCTAATGCAGGAGAAGATGTTAATTGCTATGCTTCGAGGCAACAAAGGCTGCCTGAACGACAACTACGACCATGATATGATTGGAAGTGGTCTGCAGTAGGTAGTAGTTGTTTGCATTAAAGCAATGGAGACATTATCTATTATTGGGGTTTAAGTGTGAAGTCTATACAGATCATCGTAGGTTTACAGTATGTCTTTACTCAGAAAGATTTGAATTGAGAAGAGGAGGGTGTATGGAACTACGGAAGGACTACAATATAACTCTCTTGTGTCAACAGGAAAAGCTTAATAGTGTGGCAAGTAGCCATTTAAGTAGAAGGCAGGGAGCATGGGAAGTCTGCCCTCACTTGCATGGGTTCTAGACGTCATTGGCTAGAGAGAGTTCAGATCTGGCTAATGACTTTATGAGAGTTTGGAAGTACTGCGAGAAGGGAGGATTTTTGGCCTGTGTGAGGCAAGATCTTCTTTTCTGAAAAAGATTAAGGGAAAACAGTTTACTGATGAGAAGCGTGAGCCGAATTGAGATATTTGATATTACGAAGCGAGAGGCTAACGGGCAATAATTGATGAGGAGGAAGGCGTTTTGAGAATTAAGCGGAAGGACTCTATGTGTGTTGCCCCGGGTTGTGATAATTTGATCACACTTTCTTACAGAGGCTCATAGTTCAAGGTATTTATACATCCTGGTGCAACAAGATGTATCGTGACCTAAAGCAACATTTTTTGTGAGAGTAGAATGAAGCGTGACTTGTTGATTTGTTTCCCAATGCCCCGAATTGTCAGCAGGTAAGTATGAGCCACCAGAGGCCCGGAGGAACACTTCGAAAATGCCATCCCTGAATGAAATGGGAATGAATGAATGGATTTTGTAGTTGGTCTTTGCAAGAAATTGGGAAGTATGACTCCATTGGGTAATTGTTGATAGGTAAATAATGTTGCTCATTCTTCGGTCAGATGACTTCTTAAAAGCAGAGAATGAGCCAACTCTATATCTTAGAAATGTGCGATTGCATGGAGTCCCACTTTCCATCAGATAAGAGAGGTGTACGCAATTTACTCTAAGTTTTGGAGAACATTGCATGCTTGTGAATTAGGTAATAGGTTGGATGGATCTTAGTACCGAATTTCACCCTCAGACCGTGGTCAGTCATGGGACCGCGAACGATTCAGGTGTTGGAGGAATGCTTCGTGCATGTGTTAATAGATTTTGGTGGGTCATTGGATAACTTCTTGACCTTAGCAGAGTTCATACAATAATAGCTATCAATCAAGTATTGATATGGCCCCATTTGAGGCACTCTATGGGAGGCGAAGGAGTGTAGGGCTCCCCTTGGGTGGTTTGATGAATTTGAGGTGAGACCATGGGGGTGGCTGGTACCGATCTTTTGAGGGAATCGTTAGATAAAGTAAAATTCATTAGGAGAAGCTTATAGACAGCTCAAAACAGGCAGAAAGAATATGCAGATCGAAAGGATAGGGACTTGGATTTATGGAGGGTAAGCAATTTCTGTGAGGTTTCGCCATGACAGAGGTGATTTTTTTCGGTTTGTAAGCGAGGTGTTAAGCTTAGCCCAAGGTATATTGGTCCATTTGAAGTCCTGAAGCGCGTGGGGGAGGTGCTTTGCAATTGGCATGCCTCCGGGATCTCCGGAGTGCACTCGGTATTTCACGTATCTAAGCTTTAAAAAATACAACGGAGATGGAAACACTTATTCGTAGGGAGTAGTCCTTCTGGATGAGAATGTGTCTTATATGAGGAGGAGCCTTTGTTGCTATTTTAGATAGAGAAGTAACTCAAGTTGAGATCAAAGAGGATTGCATCCATCAAGGGTAAGTGGAAGACTCGGCCAGTTTAAAGAGTCACTTGGGAGAATGAGGCTGATATGCAGAAAGATATCCAATCTTTTTACAGAAGATTCAGGTATCTTTTCTCCCTTGTTTTCTATCTGTGATCGTTCGGGACGAACGATGGGTTAAATGGTATATACTGTAACACACTATTTAGTCGGTTCTAGCAGTAAAATTATTTGAAAATAACTGACTGGGTCACGGATCAGGCGACGTCCGTCAGGACACGACGGACCGTTCTTCGAGGGCTCCGTTCCAAAAACACTTCAAACTCTAAAAATCGGGTACGTGCCGGAGAGACTCCTGAACTCCACGATGAACGACAGCACGAGGACCGTCGGAGATAGATGCGCCCGTCACAAACCCTTTAGAAAGTTAAATTCTCTATAACTTTGTGGGGACAGGACCTGCAGACGGACCCCTGTCTAGCCACGAAGGGCCGTCACAGGTCGCATAACCCGACTGGGTCGGGGCATTCTGCTCTAAAAGTTTTAAGGGGTGTGGGTGTTTTTGGGACCATTCATGACAAACTTCATGAAATTAGTGGGGTGAGTTTACTAAGTTATTTACTTGGGGAGTTAAAAAAGTAATCTTGAAATAAATAGGGGTTACTTTATCAGTCTTTCTTTATAATTTGATTATATGATAATAGGGTGTTAACAAGAAAAGAATTGGAGAGGAAAAAAATAAAAAGAACCAAGGGAAGAGATGGAGATATGATGCCGGAGAAAAGGGAAGAAGCGAAGAGAAAGCAAAGGCACATATGAGAAGTAACTTGTTGATCGCAATTCTTCGGTGGAGTAGGTTATGGTTATGCTATCTTCGTAGTAAACTCTAAAAGCATGATATGTTATTGCGGTGGTATTGTAAAGTCTTCTATATGCTTGGTTGTGTGTTTGTATGTGTGATTGTGATCTTTAATCTGTGAATTCTCTTGTTAAGATGGGCAACCTTGGCCATAAACAAGACTTGAGAATAGAATTAATGAGCTTAGTGGATCGGGTGTCCACGTTCCGACACGTCGTATTAGGGGACGGGAGTGTCAGTTCAACAATAGTATTAGGGGTGATCGGAAGTTCACGTTCCGACACGTAGTATTTAGGGGATAGGGATCGGCGGTCACGTTCCAACACGTAGTATTAGGGGACGGGCTGTCACGTTCTGACACGTAGTAGTAGGGGATCGGAGTGTCACGTTCCGACACGATAAGATAAAGAGAAGTAATCTGGAATCATGTTATATACTCAATTTCGAAGAACCTATTTCCCAAATGAGTATGGTGTGGAGGCTTGAGTCCACTCATAGGTGCGCTTGTGATGTTGTCTTCCCATGTTTCTGGTACATTGTGTGGCCAGCTGTTGAGATGTAGTTGATTTTATATATTATTTTATATATATTTCTTTCTATTTTGAGGTTGGCTAATGAACTACTCAGTACGGTCCTTGTATGACCCCTACTTTATTTCTTCTATTGTTTTGTGGAGTGAGCAAGTGCCCATTGACTTAAACTCGTCCTCAACTCTAGCCAGTCTTCAGCACGTCAGATTTAGGGTGAGCTATTATTCCTAGCTCGGGCTGGATTCTTTCTTAACGTCTTGATGTCTTTGAAGTTGGACATGGACATCTTTCTACTATTTTAGTTCTTAAATACTCTTAGACTTAAATTTGAGGATAGATGTTCTTGATGTGATGACTTCCCGATTTTGGAACGATAAGTGTTGAGTGTTAGAAGTTAATTTATTGATATCGTAATGCGTTTGAGTAGCTCCGCATTTTATTTTGTTTTCACTAGGTTGAATATTGTTAAACGTTGGAGTTTGGAGTGTTGGGTCGCACACCTAGGAGAGTAAGTGTGAGTTGCACTCGCCGGCTTGTTTTGGGTCGTTGACACCCCCAAATAAGAAGGTTCTCAAACTCGACCCCCATGTTCAATGGAAAAAATAATATGATGGTTGAAGAATCGCATCATGATAGATCATCTGATAGGAGAAAATCTTGATCTCTGGAGGGGTAGTTTAGATGGTGTTGTGACTATTCCTATGAAAAAGGGGCCTGATGGAGAAACAATGGCTACCAAAGGAGGAGAAGAGAAAGGAGTGGGATGCCGCAGATAGAGTATAATGGAAGCGAAATTTAAAATAATTGCAAAAAGCTATGGAAAATTCTAATTAGTGGCATAGGACCAGACGAATACAAACATGATCTTTTCTTGTCAAGATGCCAAGTCAATCCGGGAAACCTTGCAGACTGCACATGAAGGACAAATCTGTTTAAGAAATCAAAGATTACAATTGGATAGACAATAAAACTATTCAGAATGAGGAAGGAGAACTATTCAAGACTATGCACACTAGATTCACTGCTATCATCATGACATGTAATCTCTAGGAGAAGTATTCCAAATGGAAAGGAAGTAGAAGAAGAAAACTCTTGAGCCGTCTTACCTGAATCATGGGAAAGGTAAAGTTGTAGCAATTACTGAAGCACTATGACTTAGATAAGCTTGCTACGAATGAGCTCATGGAAACTCATAACTTAGGAAACGAACGAAGAAAAATCAAGAAAGAGAGAAAGAGAGAATGGTAGCAAAGGAAAGAAAAGAAATATGGCTCGAAAAACTACCACTATGAAGCATTTTGGGATGAAAACATCACACTCATGGCCAAAAGATTCTCTCAATGTTAAAAAGGGGACAACATTTAAAAAAACTGGAGTCCACAGAAGAATGTTCAAAACCAAGAGAACAATAGTGTATAAATGTGTAGTCCAGACCACTTTATAAAATATGTCCACTATGGCTAGAAAATACAAGAAAAACAACCTAGAAAGTTTTAAAAGAGACAGATATATTCCCAATAACCGGAGAATGACAAATCAAGAGGCCGAAATCCATGAAAAAAGGTACTCGCATTTTGCCAATGGGAGAGCATCATTGAAGATGAATCTGGATGAAGAAATCGAGAATCAATCTATACTTGCATAAAGCAAGAAGAAAAATTATGACTTTTCTTGCATTAGATAGACGTAAATGAAGAAGCAGGACAAAGAAGTACTTGTCTAAGCCACAAGTACAATCAGCTCTAATGGTGGTTCAAATTCTGAGGAAGAAGAGAAGACCAAAACAGTCAGGTTGAGCTCAACTTGCTCGAAAGAAAACTTGAAATCTCTATAAAAGAGAGTTAAAGTCACTGTTGGAAACTGTATGTATTTAAGGCATTATCAAATCAACCTACCATGGAATAGAACTACTAATGGAAGATACGACATTTCTAAGAGAAAAGAACTGGACTATAGAACAACCAAAATGTTTCCTACTCAATAAACAAGTAGAATTAGAAAGATTTTTTAACTTTAGCTTCTTTTTTAATAATAAAAATCAAGCCTTACAAAAGAAATGAACAGACGAACAGGAAGCAGAGAACAGTATGAGTTTGGAAACAGGTCTCTATAATCTCGATAGTCTCCATAAAATTCAATCTAGTTCAAGACATGGCAACAGGTTTTTTTGAACACAAAAATCCTAACATAGACTGTATATGCTATCACTGTGGCTTGACAAGAATGGAGTCATGCATGTTGCAAAAAACAATGCTCATCAAAACTTTTTCCTTTTTAAGAAAAAAGTCAAAGCAAATGATCCTGACCTGGTTACATCTAAAGTTCTTCCTAGATGGGCTAGCAAAAATTCTCATACATCCCTTAATCACAAACAGACACTTAAGTGGATTCGGTTACCAAAACTAACGCGGTCATAAATAAAACTGCTAGCTTCGGATGAGCGAAAAAGCCGAAAGCAATGGTACTGGATAGCGCCGGATACAAGACCATATTA
Organism: Solanum habrochaites; assembly: GCA_027704765.1. Lineage (NCBI taxonomy): Eukaryota > Viridiplantae > Streptophyta > Magnoliopsida > Solanales > Solanaceae > Solanum > Solanum habrochaites. The sequence continues at coordinate 36,917,144 of JAKWJA010002499.1, read as the reverse complement.
TGACAGGAAATCAAGTAACTTTCTCTCACTGAAAACGAGTAGGGTGGGGAAAAGTAGCCTTTTGGAAACGGAAAAAAAACCGGGGAAATACAAGGAATTGAAATGTAGGAATCAATTCAAATAAGACAATCGATGTGTATACTACGTAAACGGCTTTTCAACATAACTTACTAGCATATATCAAATGTGCGAAAAGGGAACAAGTAGTAGTATTCACTGAAGGTGATGTAGAGTGATAAACTAAACAACTGAGGAACTGATACTTCTAGGAAAAGAAACAAAAATGTATACCCAACTGAAATAATAAGTTCCACAAATTCACTACTTGCCTCCAGGTCTCAACTGGAAAACTCTGACAGTGGCACAAAAGCTGTATGACAGATTAGCCTCCCACAATATAATTAATATCAAAGATCTGGTTATTAGAGGATTGCCCCGAGCAAAATCGTCAAAGTGAACAGTTTGTGGTCATGTGTCAAAGCGGAAAACAATCCAAATCATCTTTTAAACAAAAGGGAATGGTTAGTACCACAAAACCCGAGAGATGCTTCACATAGACTTATGGGACACATGAGTTGTTGTGATAAGTAGAGGAGTAGGCAAAAGATCATTTTTGTAATGTAATAGTTGTGACTACTCAAGGTTTACTGGGGACTAGTTTTTTGGCAACAAAAAAGATAGGAAACTAATGAAGTATTTGAAATATTTGTGAGACTAGATCAGAAAGAGAAGAAAAGAAACTTATATAGAAGTCATTTGTAAAATAAGATCAAGATCATAGTTCAGAATTTGAAAACTCAAAATTCTTAATTTTTGCCAGTTAAGTTACTCATGGAATTGATCACAATTTTCGCCACCAAGAACTCGCACAAAAAATGGTTGTGTTGTAGTCCGAGCGTAAAAACAGAACTCTTAAAAGATCGCTAGAAACTATGATAATAGCAAGCAAATTACCACAATTCTATTGGGCAGAGGCAGAAACAATATACTTGTGTATCTGATAAAAGGTGTACTATAAGATTTTTAAAATAAAACCCCTTATGAACTACTTATAGGAGAAGAAATCCTAGCTTAGCAACATTTTCGACCATTGGATTTTGGATGCATATGATACGTGCACAATAATGGAAAGGATAAATTTGGGAAAATTGATGCCAAGATGGATGAAGGAAAAATTATCAGAATATTCAACACAAAGCAAAGCAATCTAACAGTATCAACAAAAGAACAAACCCCGAGTGGATGGAGAAGTATGCATGTTATTTTGATAAAGCATAGTAGAGAATTGAATAATCCTGTTGAACATCCTCCAAAATAATTGGAAAATTTACAATCAGATGGGATAATACCACAAATAAGCAATCCTCAGAAATTGAAAAATATACCAACAGAAAGAAAGAGAAACAGAGAGGAAGCAACATCAGATAGTCCAACATCTGAAAATCAATACAAAATCCTCAGGTTCATGGATGGAAACATCAAAGTTCTAATCCCATTCAAAACATTCTCACACCATTGGAATCTGGAATTCATACTAGATCTAGAGTACAAAATATGTGTGCCTTCTTAGCGTATCTATCTCTTGTTGTTCCCAAAAATATTAAAGAAGCCTTGGGAGATCCAGACTGGATTATTGTTATGCAAGAAGAATTGAGTCAGTTTGAAAGAAGAAAAGTCTGGAACCTGGTTTCAGACCATATGATCGAACTGTCATAGGTACTCGATGGGTCTTCAGAAACAAACTAGATGAACAAGGTCAGATAACTAGGAACAAAGCTCGACTAGTGGTTCAAGGTTACAACCAAGAAGAGGGAATCAACCATGATGAAACCTTTGCACTAGTGGCAAGAATGGAAGCTATAAGAATGTTAATTGCTTTTGCAGCCCATATGGAATTCAAACTCTATCAGATGGATGTAAAAAGTGCAATTTTGAATGGTTTTGTACAAGAAGAAGTGTTCGTGAAACAACCCCCTGGTTTTGAGGACCCAGATAAACCTGAACATGTCTACAAGTTAGAAAAAGTATTGTACAGACTAAAACAAGCTCCAAGAGCATGGTATGATCGTCTATCCATATTTCTTCTAACACATGGTTACTCCCGTGGAAAAATAGACGATACACTCTTTCTTAAAAAACAAGGTTCAGATATGCTCATTGTACAAATTTATGTCGACGACATCATATTTGGTGGAACTGACCCCTCACTTGGAATTGAGTTCGCCAAACTTATGAGTAGTGAATTTGAGATGAGTATGATGGGAGAACTAACTTTCTTCCTAGGTCATCAAATTGATCAGTCTCCTACAGGAACTTCCATTCATCAACAGAAGCACATTCATGAACTACTGAAAAAATTTGACATGAATGAAGCAAAGATAATTGACACTCCCATCGGCACTACAACAAAGTTAGATAAAGATGAAGCAGGTTGTCCAGTCAATGATACAAAATACAGATGTATGATCGGATCACTATTATACCTAACTGCAATCAGACCCGACATTATGCTTAGTGTTGGGCTTTGTGCACGATTTCAGTCATGTACTAATGAATTTCATCTAAAAGCAGTAAAGAGAATACTTAGATATCTCAAAGGTTCTGGGAACTTGGTGCTATGGTACCCATCAAGAGACTCATTTGATTTAGTAGGATTTGCTGATGCTGACTATGCCGGATACTTAGTTGACCGAAAAAGTACATATGGAATGGCAAACTTTCTAGGACCATGTCTTGTCTCATGAGCCACAAGAAAACAAAATTCAGTTGCCCACTCTACTGCAGAGGCAGAATATGTAGCAGCCGCATCTTGTTGTGCACAATTATTATAGATAAAGCAACAATTAAAAGACTCTGGGATTAAGACAGGCTTCCTTCCTATTATGTTGTGAACACTAGTCTATTATATGGGCAAAGAACCCTGTCCATCACAAGCGCGTAAACATAAAATTGACATTCGACTTCACTTTCTGAGATACAATGTTTGAAAAATGAATTTATCATAATGAAATTCTCCTACTGAGGATCAAATTGCGGATACTTTTTACCAAGAAGGCTTCTGGGCGAGAACCATGTCCTTAAATTGTCTATCTTTGGGACTCCGTGTTTTCCGAACTAAAGAACCAGGTTCTACTCACCAACAGACTTAGGTTCTTATTTTTTCACCTGGTTCTCCTTTTTAACTGTTTGTTCGGCGATAAATACTAGAGTCCCATTAACTCCACGTCTCTCTCTTCGATGTGACTGCCGTCGTTTCAAATTCCTTTTCAGGCCTGTTCAAAGTAACCAATTTCCCCCAAACCATCATTACCCTTCTATTCCTCTAAACCTTTTATTCCCCCCCCCCCCTCCACACACAATGGTTCCCCTCTTTCCTCCTCGTCGACTACTCTGATGATGAACCTACCTTCACATCAAAAACTCCGGCAACTACTCAGGTTGGAACCTAGTCCACCACCATCACAAATAGCCGACACCACCCCCAGTTTTCTTCCCCACCATCTCCTTCCTCCATTCCATCAGAAAACCCTCAAATCCCTAACCTTCTTTCATCGTCTCAGGAAACTATGCCCTTCTCTAACTCTCCTCAAATACATTCAAGCCCCTTCGTCTACCCAGTTCCTCTCCTTCCCGGGCGTCCTCAACAAGTATATTTGCTTTCAAACGAAAGGTGATTCAATCCCTCGCACCTCGACAAGCAAAAAGAAGAAAAACAAAAAAAAGTTCCCAAAAAAAAGCTCCATCTATAGATTTGGCCGAATCTCCAACCAACGCCGTCGTACTGGTAAGCGGAGGGCACCAAAGGCAAACAAAAGAACAACGAAGAGTGGAGTTAAGAGGGCCGGGAGAGTGTAGTCTGAGTTGGGAGGGACTGCAGAAGTCCCTGCTTGCTCTTCTTCCACCCCCTGTTTCTTTTTGTCTAGTCTGATGAAGACATTTTGTCGGGCCCGTTCTGCACAAACAACCCCCCTCTTCTAAAATCCGATCCAAAAACGAAATTAAATTTCTTGCCATGGGAAGGGAGGTTATTTTTAAATCACAGAAAATCTGAGAGGGCGAACATTCATCCAGACAAATCATGGATCATAACTGCAATAAAAAATTAATTGGCACTACTTGCAGTACAGGGGTGGCTAGACATTTTTCTTCACTCTGATAATATGATCTTTGACAAGAAGTGCTGAGTTTTATGCAAATTTGACAATGAGTGATGATTCAGTGCTTTTCTTTTCCTTTCCTCTTCGTCCGTTCATGGCCTAGATATGTTTTTGACAAACTAGATTAGGTCATACTTTGTATTTCTTGCATAGGGTTTGGAGGAAATCACTAGGGTAAGATGCTAATTGCGTGTTTAACTTCAAATCACACACGAGGGAGGGTCAGTGATCTACCGCGATGTACGCCAAGGTGAGTGTCCTCTTTTTCACAAATTAGTGTTTGAAGTAGTTCACAAGTCATTATTCCAAGAGTAGAAGGATACATTAAGCTAACTTTCGATATATGGTCTTTTTGTCATGCTTTGGATACCATGCGACCTATATTGTCCTTCTCCCCTATCCTTTAACATATGTCAAAATAGTGAATCTTCAGAAACTCTGCAATTAGGGCTGCTGGGTAACTTGTTGACTACTTTCGTTTAAATGAATTGGAGTACGGGTTCCCTTTGAAGTGTGCCGACTCTTGAGTAATATGATATGTTTACTCAAACACTCTTGGCGAATGCAATCTTTTGGGATGGATGCTGGCTGCTCAAGTTCGCTTCTTCGCTCTTGGCTGGTCGCCAAGGTGCACTCGCTCTATGATCTCTGAGCTTATGAGGCTCGAGCTCAAATGTGTAGCAAAAATGGATGAAGTTACTACTATTCTTCAGGCTCAGTTGGCTGTCTTCTCAGGGGGAAGTTGGGAGATTAAAATAATCCACTTATTCAAGCAGCCGTTGATAAGGCCAAATGTTCGTGTTGATCAATAACTCATGCTTTTTCTAGGGCCTTGTTAATATGGCTTTTTCTAGTCCTATATTCATACATTATTAATGGCTCTTGTTGTTATTGCTGTTAATAAGCTTTTGTGGATATGCTTATTAGTATCTCCTTCATTTTAAATGGCTATGTATGTTTTGGCTCTATATTGGGCTTTTGATACGTCAAAATGGGGACACATTCTAGTCTAAAAACCCTGGTGTTATTATGGTTATTATTTGTCATCATCATAAATAAAAGGGAGAATTTGGGGGGATGTAAGTTTGTGTTAATTACTTTGATAATGACTAAAGACTTTGATGTCATCAATATGAAGCAGGTTCATTTATAGTACGAAATCATTGTTGGGCTCACGTATTAAGCCAGGTTCATTTATTAAACCAAGCTTGTGAGTTTATTAAAAAGAAGCGAAGTTACTAAATATTACGCGGCCACGAATGTATTTATGGAAAGAAATGAATATCATAATGGTATATTTCGCATAAATAAATAAGACAATAACTTTCTAAAAGGTTGTCTCTTTATACGAATGAGCAAAACCTTTAAGACAAGGTTGCTCGATTGCCCGTTAACAAATAAGGAGCAAACAATCTTTTCATCTCAAAAAAGGATACAGACATCAGAAAATTAATTATCACTTCACAGAGAGGAAATTAACTCTTGTTCACAAGTACATATATACGAAATTTTCAATGAAAAGAGTAGAAGTTTTTCATGCAATGCGAAGTAATAAATTAAGGTGAGATACAAAGGAGGGTGCGAGAGGCGTTTTGTGAGTTCTGTGTGTTTTTGTTTAACATTGTGAGCTGTTCTTAGTAGATTGTCAGCTTGTGTGAGTTGTAGAAGCAGAAGTGGGTTGACTTCTTGTGGAGTAGAGGAGATTGTGAGTAAGTTGCAGAAGGGGTTGGCTTTTTGTAAATTGGAGAATGTGCGATAGTAATTAATCGAAAATTGTAATTGAGTAAGGAAAGTAATAAACGAGTTTTAGTTTTTCCTATCCTGAGTAGGAAGGTTTTAGTTAAAGTATATTTGTTTTTAACTTACTCATTTATTAGGCAAATAATCTAAGAACCCTGGTTGCTTGATTTAGGGGTAAAGTTTTCAGGATCATTTCTTTATTTGTGGCATCAATTTTATTCAAATGTGTCTTATATGGGCACATATGTTGACTCGAGAAGTTACTAATGGCTCGTCGAGAATGCAAGAATTAACTTACCATGACCACGTGTCGCTCAACTTATGCCACATGATCAATTCAGAGGGAGGCATCATTAATATGTGTGTATGCTTCAGAGCTCAGCTCTTCTCCTACAGGATGTCTGTTAGTCATAAGTAAGCAAAATATAAATAACTTCAACGATCGTTTATAGAGCTCGCAAATTAATTTTGCACTAACAGTAAGACAATGGAATTGGGGGGTAAAGTCTAAATTATGTTAACTATAGAAAGGCAACGCATCTATTTGACTAAAACCGAAGAATATGTCATCATAAAATTGATAGCAGACGAGAGTTAGTTCCCTTTTCTCAAAATTTATGATTGTGCGAAGGTTGCCTGATAATGCAAGTCACCTTGTCAGCATTTTCCGCTTTCTTCACTCTTGACTCCTTTGAAGATCTGATACTAAATTTCTCTATTCACTAAATGAACATTGAAAAATCATGAGATTGAACGATTTCTAGTCATTACTTGCAAAGGCCTTTAGAGTCAGTTGCCCCGGTGCAAAGCATGTGTATCATGGCGGTTGGTACACATACGAACCGTTGTACTCCACACTGGCAATTCAAATACATAATGTAACTCAATAAGTAAAACAATTAAACTTATATTACTGTGTTGAGAAATACTTTTACGCCTTGGCGATCTATATTTTGAACTTGTATAAAGCAGATAATCAAGGTTCTATTTCTTTTCTAGTACGAGTTCTCTACTTTCTATGAAATAATTACACTACTTTATCCTTTCAATGACCTTTTCCACAGCGCTATAGGTGTGTATAGTTGCATCTATATATATATAGATTATATATATATTATATACATATATTATATATATATATATAATATATATCGATATATAATAGTATATATATTATATATAATATATATATATAGTATTGCCATGATTTTCCTCTACCCCCTTTTGGATCTATTTAATTCTGGGCATTGATAGACATGAGTACATACATCCATTGCAGGTACTATCTAAGAGAAATGGGTATAGGGTTTCGAATTCTGTGAGTCTTCGTCTTATCTAAAAACTTAAAGACTATTAAAGATTAACAAACTTTATTACTTAGGCTATGGCATTCATCACAGTGTCACGTGCATCATCATGTGGGCGATTAATTCTATTTCTTTCATGTGAGCAGAAGCACCTAAAAATTCTGTTGATTTAAGGTATCATGAGATGTTGTGTCATCGGATCATCATCTAAATCTTAAATTGTGAAAGTATCAATATTTATTTATTTAACTTCATTTTACTCTTTACTAGTTCAATATATGTTTTCTTCTCTTTTTAGTAGGGGGGCAATAAACTATCATTTCTGTTCTCTATCGTATTCTTTAGCTTTATAATATCTCATATAACACCTACGGCGTTTAAGTCTATATGCATTTTCTCTACTCCTAACTCTTTACTTATAATAGCTCATGTAACAATGCGTTTAGGCGGCACATAATTCATTTTTCATACTGTATACACAATGAAGATTTTTTTCTTATTTTGTATAAACGTTGCTCTGTTAGTAATCGAACTACACAACTAATTTGAAGATATATTAGCATTGTATTAAAGTCATTTAACCCAATAATATAATAAGCATGGGATATATTATAGGAGATATAGGGATGATTAGTCTTAACCTGCTAAATAACTAGTATTAGTAATACAGTATAATACTAATATTATTTAATAGCTGTTATTTAATAGCGATTTTATATCCCCCCCTCATGCTGAGGCTGAGTGGAAGGCTGCGACGAAGCTGTCCTTGAGGTAATCATGCTGTCGGGCTTGGGATAGGTTTGGTGAGATATTGCATCGGTTGTTCTTCAGTGGTGTAGGGTCTTATACTGGTGCACAGTCATGTGGGCCGGGCCTGAACTTCATCGTCGACAAGAGACATATGCGTATCAACATGCTTCATTCTGGTGTGTATGACTGTATCTTGGCGCACACAGTATGGTTGATTATTGATTTCACATAGTAGAGAGGAACAGTGTGAGTGGCGGCGAAAGATTTCCAGAAGAATATATGTGAGCGCCTACATGGTTCTCAATCATATAAAAGTTAGGGGCACAAGGGCGCGGGATTCATCTTCCAGTGGCGAGGGACCCGAGAGACGTTGGTTATGTTTTTGTACACGGCAGGGGGGCAGAGACAGGTTCGCCTCCAAATTGAAATGAGACCAACCGGCCGATGTAGATTTTCTTCATGTCAATTTATCATTCGCTGAACTCAATTTAATCTGAGAAACGCCCGATCTCCATAGTCCACGGGTGAATGAGTAAATCCACGACAAGAGGTCCATAAAATGTAGCGCTAAAATGGGCTTTTGAGACAATGTAATCATAGTTACTTGTTGGTTGATGGGCATGCTGCTGAGCAACTCGTTGACAGGTCAAACTGATGTCAGACGGGTTAATGGCCAGATACTATGAGAGGCCTCATACTGAGCTGCGAAGCTGGGTGGATGAAATCGCAAGAGGGGGTGTCGGCTCTGCGCATTCCGGGGGGTAGACAGAGAGACTCGCGTCATCTGTGTTGGTTGACCTGGTTGCTTTTTTCTCATTGCCAGTGCCATGCATTCTGCGAACATATCTCAAGGCATATTTTGTTTGAATGAAGAAACAAGCCGCTGGCCTGTTCCGATAGACTCCATTCGCGTTCCGCTCAGAAATAGTGGTAACGGGCGCAATGTCCTTCATTTTGATGGTGTATAGCATAGCTCGAGTGACATCCTGAATGAGAGGCGGCTAGTAGTCTTGTATTGAATGATATCATCTACATAGACAAGAAGAATTAATGTCAAGCGTTGTGTGCTGAATGTACGATTAATACAACTCTTGTCGTGTATTCGGCAGGCATATTAAGCCTAGTCCCTGGTATGAATGTTTTGAGAGCGTGTGTACCCAAGCACACAGGGGGGCTTGCTTGAGGCCGCATACAGAGACTTCTTTGCTGGAGTTTGCAAACGATGTTGAGGGAAGTGGGGATCTACATAGCCGGTGGTTGGTCATTGTAGATAGTTCGATCAAGCATGTCAATGTAAGAACAAGCATTGGAAACATCCTAACTGATTGTATGAGGCGTCAAGTATTGCCTACAACAAGTGACAGTGCCGAAGTACCCGATGCGAATGGTTTCCTGCCGATAAGCAAGACTCGAATGTGCTGCAAGGAGTTAATCAAGCCCATACTCTGATTGTAACCTTTTGGCTCGCACCAGAACGAGTAGGCCTTGTACCTGCAATACTGCCATCGCGCATTGTGTTTTAATTTGGTACACCCATTTACAAAACAAGGCTCCACTGTTTGTGGCCGCGCCCATGGGGCTTAGGTCAATGAAGCCGCAATTTTTCTCTGTATCGATTCCAAAGCTTAAACCTCGTCATCTAGCATTGACCCAATAAGCATTTTTGAGGCAACGAGTAGGTTGTTGGTCAGTCTATTAGGAAGGGGTGTATTTGGGATTATGGTAGGCCTGAAAGGTTTGGGTTATAAAAAAGATACCGGACTTTTTGCCTTATTCGGTGTTAACATGGATGAGTATTGGGGGGTGGTGGCAACGGGCGGTGGTCGATTCATTTGGACGGCGGCAGGGAAGGAGCCGCCGGTAAATGGATGAGGGCTGGAGTATGTGGTGGGTATGAGGTGGTTCCGGGTTGTTATGGGTTGGGTTTCGGTTGGTGGCTGGTAAAGCGGTTGCGGGTGTTTTGTATGGGGTTACGGTCGATTAGGGGAGGGGGTGAATGAGGGGTGGATTGGATTTAGTGAGTGGCGGGTGTGGCTGAAGGTGTTTGGGACCTTGTGAGTCATGTTGGTAAATAAGTGGATAGGCCCAATGAGTGGGATAGTATTGTGAGGAGGAAATGAGTTCTCGCTTTAGGGAACTCATTTTCCGACTACTTTGATCGATGACGGGACTATGAGACTTTAGAGTTTTGGGGGGGGTGGATGGGCTATATGTAACAGCGACACCCTTGTAGGTAGGATTGATTCCGGTGCAAAAAAAAAAAATACAAGGGTAGCGAGTATCGTGGTTGTAACTTGTGAGTCCAATTGAGGGGCGTATGGGTCCAAGGTTAGGCAGATGACCCGGCAAAGACGTCGGAGGTTGGTATAATTATGGATAGTTCTTGTTTAAGGAGTTTGATTAGGCGTTAGTTTTTTGGTATGAGAGTGTGTACTCTGAGGCATCTCTGTTAATGAGATTAGTTTGCGGTGCTAGAGCTTGCTGACCCATAAAGGAGACTAGGGGAAGATGATATTGTATGGAGAAAGAGTGACGCACCGTTTTCAATGAGATTTGCGATGTTACGGCTCAGCTCAATCTCCCGCATCTGTTCGGAGTGTATGGACAGGGGTTTGATGTATAATTCCCTATGGGGGTATCTCTGAAACAGGCCAAAGATGTTATTGAGCATCTCTTCCATTGTCACTCTGCGAAAAAGTTTAACCATGAGGAGTTGAATTGTGTTTTTTGAACCATTTTTCAAAGTGACAAAAAGTTGTGTATGCTCCGTAGATTTGTGTTTTAGTAGGTCCAAATCAGTGTAATTTTGTAAAATCATCCACAAACAAATATAATAGCGAGAAGACGCAGTAAATGAAGGACCAACAGTAGAACGCCCATAGGTGCAGAATGATAAGTTGAAAGGAGGTGCAGTTGTACTCTTCTCAGAAAAGTAAAAGGTAATTTATGAGATTTAGGGGAGCAACCAACGGAAAGGCGTCAGCAATTGTTTACAATGAATGGATAGGGGAAAAAGCAATTGAGCCTATTCAATAATTACTTATTTGAGTAGACGGGTGACGCCGGACGACTGTGCCTCAGCAGAATGTGGGGGGGGGGGGAGATCTATCACGGTCGCGATAAAGCGAATCTCGAGACGATCGGGAACACTTTCTGAAGCTGGGGCAGTGTAGATGACTTGTGCCAGGAAGGACGTACATACATGCTCCAGCTCCATAAGGGCCCCTGAAAAAGCCTCACCCTCCTTGTATTATTGTCTACAATCATGAAGATCATTAGGAGGGTTGAAGTCAAGAGTGAGGGGCACACTTATTGGTCTGTGTGATTGGTGAACTGCAGGAGATTGGATTTATAAGAAGACTTGGTTCAAGGTTACGCAAGGTGAAGATGGAGTCGGTGGGGTTTTAATGTACGGCCGTGGTCTGCTTTATGTATGAAAATATTAAGGAGCTCCCTACCGTTGCAACATTAATAACCATTGGAGGCCATGATATGGAGTTGACGCGTAAGGGCTTGGATAGATCAGAAGTCATTGTGCATGTTCCGCCAGTGCCAACCGTGCCAGTTCGAGAATTGGGGGGACGCAGTGGGCTTGGAATGCATAATTGGGCACGGTTATTACTATTTCGTCTGCTCCATGCATATACCCGAAACCAGGCATACGAGCTAACGCGGTGGGTCCTATTTTCTGAGCAGATTTGGCAAGTTGGCACGATCGCCTTGGCGCTTTCGCGCTGCTGGAAGATGACTTGCCCGCGCGCTGCCTTAAGGAGTAGTGCAGGCTGTTGTTGCTGGCCGTGCTGCTCGGTGCGCCGCTTGACGAAGGAAGTACATGCTGTTTTTGGCAGTCTGTGCTGCTACCGCATCCGTACGACGGACGACTGCTTGGCGCTGCCGACGCGTCGCGGACCCGCGGCTTCAGCTGTTTCCTTTCTGTGTCCGTAGCGCGGTCGCGGTCCTGGCCCTAGCCCGGTCTACTCCCAGCGCCCCCCTCGATAGTTCTGGGCTTTGCGGGTGTGCCATGGGCGGTGGCCGGCTCATATAAGCTAACGGCTTCTCGGAGAAGATTTTGCTCTCTAGATTTCCATTGCATTGATCTCACGATTTTAATCCATTGAGGAGAGGAGTCAGCCATGATTCAACGGGCGTTGACTGGTTATGCGAACTTGCGCCTGTTTGATGGAGGAGTGAAGGCTGGATGGTAGGGAGCCGGCCCGATTGACAGCACACATGACGAGATCGTTTTCGGGTAGGATAATGTATTTTGTTCTACATGTGTCGAGGGCTGGTGCATGATTGGGAGACGCTGCGTCTAATATTCGCGCCATTGTTTTTGTGCTTTGGTATTGTGTGGAGGCGGTCGATCGCAATGTAAAAAATATGGAGAGTGGGGAATTGATGGGGGCATAGCGTGTTGCGAGGGCCGCGTCCATGGTCTGAGCAAATGTGTAGATCGGACTTGTTTCTGAACGCGTGGAGAGCCTGACGGTTTCAATTCAACATGATCAGCATCTGGGCCATGCACGGGCTTTCGCAGGCGACATGGGCCGGGTTGTTTTTTTCTGATTGTCTGGCGGCGGTGTATAGACTGCCGGAGGCTGTTCTGTGGCTTTCCATTCGACGTATTGAGTAAGGTAATTGCTCTCAAGGGTTGATAAAGATCGGTGATTTTCCATGTATGGTAATTTATGTCTGGATAATTTTTTGAGGATGCAGTGCATGAAGGTGCGCTGAGGAAGGGTAGTTTAATAAAAAAAACGCACAGAAGGAAGTGAATCGAGAGATCCACCCGCGGTCATGGCTGCTCGCCGCCGCCCAAGTAGAGGAGAGGCACGATCGTGCTGAAAGATATGAAATAACGCTAGTAGAAAAAAGGATCTAGGTTTCTGACTCTTGATACTGATGAAGAATATTGTTTATTAAGTATTGAAACCGCAATAATAGAATAATATGGAGATATATATATGTAGTATCTAGTGAGGAGTACATACGCCTTAATCATATAACAAAACTAGGATAAGTATAGCCGTGATAATACTTAATATTTTTTAAAAATACTATTATTTATAGCTATCTGTTATTAAAATTAAACGCAGGAGTAGCTAAACTAAACACCCACAACTCTTAACATAAACATGTATTAGTTTACTAAGTCCCAAAAAGATTAAGGGAACTTAGCTTGATCTGCTCATTGATAGGTCAGTTCAGTACATTCGTCCGTGAATTCTGTGTCGGGCAGTGAAAGTTTGTTAAGTGTGATAGGTTAACTCATAAATTCATCTATTGTTAACTTCAATCGATCAATGTCTCAAACATATTCAGTACTAACGCAGTAGTGCAAACATCATGTTGCATCAGTAATTTGAATTTTTTCTTTGGAAAACCAACATTTGTAAAACAAAAGAGAAAGATAAAGTATGAACTTTCACATGGAGTAATGGTAGAGTAGGAATAATATCATGAAACTAGCCCATAATTTCTTTTAAATTTAGAAAATGATAATTAGCATATGATAATTTTCCAATTTATTCTAAAGATGAGATTCTCATTGACAAGATATATATAGATAAGTGGTTGATTTGGGGATTTGTCAAGTAGAGTATAGCGAATTAGATTGAACCCGATGAGATAGTACACGTTGAGTTTGTCATTAGTCTCTCAATGTAGGAGGGGCGTGTGTGGGTCTCATCGGCCCATAATAATAAAATGTAGAAAAATTAGGGGTATCAAAATTGGAAAATTCTCGGATTATTCATCTTACGTGTCAATGGACGCTTGCACCCTAAGATTGGAGTATGATCACACAAATATTATATAAATATATTTATATATAATTCTATATATATATATATCTATATTATATATTATACTATGTATGTTGTATATAGCATAGCATATATATATATATACATGTATATATTTTATACTACTAAATATATAGCAGACACATTCACCCACCCTCGGGCGTCTATAATTCTTTGACGAGATATACTAAAAATAGATTTGTCGCAAATAATGTCCAATTTAAAAATATAAAAAGAATAATTTAGTCAGGCCCTTTTTTCAAATTTGTCCTTAATGATAGGTGATAATTATCTTCAAGTGAGCATCGACATTTTGATATTTGGTGTATTCGGATTATATAGTTAATATGTATAGGGCATTTATCATTAAATTTTCTCGGATAGTATGTGAATACCGTTAACCATATCAAATAATTGTGATGGAGAAGGAGTATTTGACAACTATCGTCAAATATGGCATATTTTGGTGCGATTTTTATCTTGTTAGTTTTCTTCTCGAAAGTTACGTGTGTAATTTACAAGTAGTAGTAGCTGATCAGTTTCTTTTCTTGGCTTAAAATATTTGATGGTATTTTGCGTTTTGTTTATTTGCTCTCTTTTTATAAATTCATAAATCATTATGTCCTTGTTAAAGACTTTACTATCATTTCACATATATAAAATTGTATAGATAAAACTTATAGTATTTTATTAATTTTTAAAACTTAAATGATTTATATAAATTATTACTATTTCATTTAAAAGTGTAGTGTTTCTTCTCCTCTCTGATATCTATGACAACACATGAAATTAGGTACGCCTAAACGGTCGGCCCAAGCTCACGAATAACCGAAAAATGACTTGGGGCGAGGAATATTTGAAAATTTTCTGGTGGTCAATCCTGAAACACTTATTTTTCGTTTTTTTCCTTTCTAACTTATTACACTTTGTTAAAAATCTCTATAATTAGATTTTATTATAATAATTAAGCTTTAAGTGAAATCAATTTTGATTGCGTAGGGAACTTTTCGTCATATAGCCTACTCAGAAATACATCTTAAATTATGTTTTATAGTTATAGTTTACTTATTATGAATCTTAGGCTACATTTTAATGGGAGGTAGAACTGACGGAGGCAAGATAATGGAGAGGGTAGGGAACATAGGTGCGCAGCAAAAGGTAGAGAGTGGGGAGTAGAGTTTTGTGTATATGTATGTCGTTGAGATATATTGGATCCATCTAACTGGTATATATAACACATTGTGTTGGTATATATGGTGAGGGAGATTGGAAGACGGGACGAATATAGTGGCAATACTTTGGATAATAGTAATGCGCTGGCTGTTTGTAGACAATTTGTGGTAAGTTTCATCATGATTCATGTGTTCGGTTGTTTAATTCTGATTTTAGCTAGGAACAGTCTGGAAATTATACAACTATCATACACCGAAATAACGAATATTATACAACGAAACATAAACATATCCATCAACTAAAAAATATAGCAATTTATATGATTAATAATTACATTAGCTGAATTATATTATAGCAAATTCGAAACAAACACAGCTTTATTAAAAGCTTTAAAAGTTGGCACTTAAAAATTGAATGTGATATGCGTAATAATAAATCAAGAAATTGTTATTTGTTATAAGTCAAATACAAATCGAAATGGACAAATGCTTAGTTGTGAATTAAATACAATTGGTACTTAGACAAAACTCGAAGTCAACTCACAAGTATTACTATTTAATGTTAGTTGTCATAGTGTAATTATATAATAGACCTATTGCAACGAAAAAAAAAATTGATGTATATTGTAATAAAAATCTAAAGGAAATTATTTATATATCCATACAAATCAAGATGAAAATTCTTAAGTTGTGATTATACAAATTTGGTAATTATACAACTACTAGAAGTCAACGACACGTAATCATATTTATGTTTCGTTGGCAAGTGTAATTATATACAAACTATAACTATGATGTACCAATTAAAATATAATTTAATTTATTACAATTAAACCTAACGGCATGAATTGTTCTATCTAATTTCTCTTCTTTTCTTCGTTTAATATTATATAATAATAATCACGATGTTTCTATGATAATAATAATAATTTTGTCAAAGCCATTGAAAAATTAACAACAATACTATGCTATTATAAAATATTTTTGATCGGATACTATGTATGCTTAATTAACTCTCTTACCACGAATACGTCCATCATGTATTCTATTTTGCTTCGTTGAATGTATGAGTGAAGTAAATATATATCATAAGATATCGTATAAAATGTGGTGTTAACATACTAATATAGATCTAGTTATAAAAAGTGATGTACAATCTATACATCATCGATAAATATTGTGCTTAATATCTTATATTTAGTGATTAAAAGTGATGTGGGCAATCATACATGCATATCGATAAAATATTGTTTTAATTACTTATTAATCAGTGATCCGGCATATAAAATCGGAGCAGAACTTCTACATCATCTTTTTTATTAAAAATTGTATTTGTTATGAATACTATATGAAATTAGAGCCGAATAAAGTTAGGCGAGAAGAAATATTTCTTATTAATCTTGAAGTCATATTATTATGATTACATCTGGATTTTTGCATGTGCAAATCGTTATTGCAAGGATTGAACGATAATCCTTTATTTATTAAGGAACAGATCCTATCTTGGTCACCAAATAGGATTCTAACCATATGCGCTACAATGGGATCGCACATAATTAGGACATTACGATAATATCAATTGTTTATTAACATCTTATGTAACTAACTGCCGTGTGTAGTCGGTTGGGGGCGACTAGAATTTTTTATGTTATAAATAGTTTCTGATAGATTAAGTGGGCTGTTTGGAACTATTCATAATTATAATTATAAATAGTGGGTAGTATTCGCTAATTTATTTGAGTTAATGTTAAGAAATATATTTTATAATTAACTAGTGGGTCACTTTATCACATTATAATTATTATGCAGTTTAGATAATTAGGTAAGCAAACTAATCTGAAGAGAGTAAAGATTGGAAATAGAGGAAAAAGAAAAACAGTGAGAAAGAACGCTTACCTGTGAGGCTACACTTAAGATTAAGTGTGGAATTCGTTTAGATAGCGTACGTTCTCTTCTTAATAAATTGCATACATGCAGATTGGTGTAAGAATATATTAGTTCTTGTAAATACTATAAATGTTCAGGTGTATGCTATTCTAGCAGGATAGGTTTAAGTACGAATTGTTGATTGAAAAGTTAGGCAGGCCATTAATCATTATGTGTACAAATTGGAAGATAAGGTATGGTATGTGGCATGTGGAAAAGGCTTAGGAAATGAGCTCATTGGCGTAATGACTGATATATTTAAATCAATCCATGTTTGATTAGGTGTTGTTTGTACTTCCACCTGCACTCACACCACCAAAGATGACTCAGAGTTATGAGCGATACCACTACAAGGCGCACTTATGGGAGTAACTTATCCGAACCCCTATAACAGAGCCTATACCTATTTAACTATGCTTTTACTAGGTTCTCTTGCTTTCTCAAACATGGACAAGCACTTCTCCATGGACAAACAGACTGCAGATAGGCATTCGCTACTACATTGTACCTTAACGGATGATAGAGGACACCTCATGTTCATGACTTTCAACGATGGCTCGCTTTGCCATTGATTCAACTATTTTTGGTGAATACATATTGAAGACTCTTATGGTATGTATACTATAT